>LQRL01171581.1:0-19776 GCA_001703475.1 Hydroides elegans | reverse complement strand
AAATATATATAATTTCATATAATATTATTTCATATTTAATATAAAAAAAAAACATTAATTACAATTTAATCACTTTAAATAATATTTGTATTATTAACGATTCAAACATACTAAGTTATTGTGAAACGCATTTTACTGAGTCTTTGTTTATTTCAATCTGGCTCAGAAAGAACCTACATATTAACGTTCGCAATGCATCAAAATATCAATCGACTGAATAATGTTGATGATAGATACAACGCAACGTATGTTCTACTAAACGACCTATTTAAACGCGGCATTTTCTACGTCAACAATGATCATATATATAGTTCAACTGGACAACTTTCATATGGGGCCCAAATCAAAACGCCCGTTCGACGTCGAAAGACGGTTTTCCCTATAGGATATTTGACAGATATTCATTTGGTATATATGTAGAGTGCACTCGGAGTTTGGAGCGTCATCCAGACGCGTAAACGTAGCTATTCTAACGTCGTATCACATCACCCTCTAGTCGATATTTTATCAATGCCACGACATATTCGCAGACCATAATCAACCTTAATCCGTATTTTAATTTTCCCTTTTAAAACACGTTATGGCTGCTTGTTTCATTAACGCGATCTTACGTTTATAGTCGACTACCAAGGTAGAATCACGTCAAAGAAAAATTTATTATCTTAATGTTCATAATTTAAAGTTGATATCGGCTTTACTTTTGATATGCAATATTCACTAAATATACCTTCGTAATCGACCCATCCGGATCCGTCGGTGTCGACGTCGGCGATCATGTCGTCGATCTCCTCTTCGGAGAGGTCGTCACCGAGGCTCTTCAGGATCCACCTTTTTTTAAAGAAATTAAATCAAATTAAATCAAGTATATGTTAATAATCACAGAAAGCTAGTTTGTTATTAAGCACCATGGAGGAACATGTCAGAAATCATAAACATATACAGATCGTCGCTCGGGCTCTTCAGGATCCACCTTTTTGGAACAAGTGTAGAGATATAGAGGGAAATGCCATCTAAATCTAAAGCTTATTAACTATTGAAATTATCGAGAATTTGAAGAAGTTTCAGCCAAGTCGTAAAACGTAGACGGGTCATCGCCCAGGCTCTTCAAGATCCACCTTTTGAGTAAAACAGTGAATAGATACTCAGGATACTATGAAAGGCACACGTGCAGCTTCACGGTTCTTGATCGATGCTCTTTAGGATTCACGTTAGGAATATTTTGAGCTTAGGAACGTATCATACATGTATATCTAAAAAGGAGTCATTAACATTTATAATCTCTTAAATGCACTACAAAACTGATATACGAAGTAATAAAATAAAGAAAGAAAGAAAGAAAGAGATAAAGAAACAGATGTTAAGCTTGGAACTGGCGCTGTTTCTAGTACAAATCATTCCTCATATGTTTAAAGAAAATATCAAGTGATGGTTAATATCTATATGCAATATTTCAATCGATATAAATCGTATGTTTGTACGATATAGCTTATCTGAAATATTGTTGATCGGTTTACTCTGATAGCTAACTTTTTTCGCCTTTCGATCGAAAGCGAATGAAATCAGATGAAAGAGGCGAGTAAAACCTATTTATGATAAGGAGTAGAGCTATACAGACTTATTACTTGTGATGTAAACAACCACATAAATACACTCTGATAGATAGCAAAAGGTCTCTGGATCTGGCATTTAGCTCTAAACATGGTTTATTGATAGCAATAAGGATACCAATTTCGGTTGGATTCGCTTATTAGATAGCGCAGTTCTCTCTTTTACCCGATTTTTATATTCATCTATATAGAGTTCCATGTAGATTCTTTTTCTCATGTTTTATATCGATATCGAATGGCATATTGATATCGCTAATTCTTGTCGGGCTCAAGATATCATTTGCCATTCGAGATAAAAAAAATATCAAGATTTTTATTACATGGCATCACTGATAGAGTCCAGGGTCCACATAATGGAAGCGAATGAACCAAGCGCCATAATAGTGCGTCAGAAGGCCTTTATATATGTATATGCACATGTCTGTTTATATACAAACGTGTTACGTTCTAGCATATGTGTATGGTTTAATGAATCAGAAACAAATGAGGCTTTGGAACTAAGCAACTGCTCAGTGTACTATTCAGACCAACAATCTTAGACAAATGTACGCAAACTAGATCACTCTAACTGAAAAATCACCCAGTCACATGCGTATTTATCGTACCTTTATCGTAACCATCCCTTTTAATATTCAACATATGAATATCATGACATGGCCAACCAAAATAGATTGGTTTTCTTAATGAAACACTATACCCATCATCCAACAACACTATCAATTTGAAAAAGGGGATATGTGATCGATAGGATAGGAGTAAGACTAGGCGCGTAATAGAGTAGCAGGGACGTCCACCTTATCTAAATGCATTGACGACGGGAAAAGGTATGCAGGTGAAATCACCGTAGATCGACTCTATGAACAGGGAGGCTTTCTCACACTTGCAGCTGGTATCTATGGAGCCATGAATCTACTCCAGAACGGTTGAGTGCACTAGTCACATGTATTCTTTGACGTGATCCGTAACAAAACGTCATCCGTCAATTAGAGGAAGGGGACAGTATGCGACTACCAACGACAGGAGAAGGAAAGAAGAGCCACGATGAAATAGGGACGTCCGCTCTACAGCAGATCATTGGCAATGGGAGAACGTTAAGCTTGGGAAATTGCCGCAGATTGACTCGCATAAAAAGGAAAGTACTGAATGTAGTATGTCCCTGTTTTAAAAATAAACCTGTGGACAGGTGGTGCGCATTCGGGTTGTGGAAAGGGGTGATAGAGGAACGCCATAGTTCGTCGATATTATTTCAATGAAGCCGATTAGAGAAAGGGTATAAGTGACTTTCAGGGGCGGGAGATGGATAGAAGGAAACTTAGAGAAACGCTGTTTACCTGAGTTCATTGACGTTGACCTCGCCCTTCTTTTCCTTGTCGAGCACGCGGAAGATTTCCTTCAACTCCTTCTCGTCGGCCTCTTGCTTCAGTTTCTTCTCCACGACCGACTTGAACTCCTCTTGCTGTACGTAGCCGGTGCCTGAGAATGTACAAACGAATTCATGT
Source organism: Hydroides elegans (assembly GCA_001703475.1). Classification (NCBI taxonomy): domain Eukaryota; kingdom Metazoa; phylum Annelida; class Polychaeta; order Sabellida; family Serpulidae; genus Hydroides; species Hydroides elegans. Next base: position 16,670 of record LQRL01171581.1, on the reverse strand, counting down.
TGAGGAAAAGAGAAAGATTATTCATACAGAATATGCTTAGGGAGAAGTGGAGGTTATCCTGCTGACAGGGTTATAGTTTGATATGGTTTGGGCTTGTGAGTCAGAGGCGTGCGGAGAATTACCCATGGCGCTCATTGACGAGGGGAGCTTTATTTCAAAAAGGGGCGGGGGCCTTTTCTTTAGTGGGGGCTTTTATCCGTATACACTTACCGCTGGCATCGATGTCATCTTCCATCTCCTCGAGCCAGTCGGACTTGCAGAGGACACCCATATCTACATTGGAAGGGGGCTTTGTTCGGGAGGGGGCTTCATGGGAAGGGGCTTTAAACCTAGATGGGGGCTTTCTCCTACTTACCGCTGGCATCGATGTCATCCTCCATCTCCTCCAGCCAGTCGGACTTGCATCTGACGCCCATGGCGCTCATTGCAGCCTGGATGTCGCTCACACGGATCTGTCCCTCGTCCTTCTTGTCATACTGCTTGAACGCCTTTGTCGCAGCTGCAAAAAGAGAAAAGAACATTGAAGCAGAAGTCTGAAAGATAAAAAAGAATGTTTTAATGATAAATGATACGGAGGATTTTTGAGATTATAAATAATTTGCAAGTCACGTATATTGGAGATCTACGACAGTACACGGTCATCAAACGGTTCATTCATTTCCGAAATGAAAATCACTGGAAAACGGTTCAAATACTCTGATTCCAGCACCCAAAATGAGCCAAAATATGGGCATATCAATCCGATTCATTGAACAGTTCGTCCGATTTTGTCCGTATGATTGAATAGTCCAGAACTCGAGTTGATGAAACATGCTTAATACTTGTAGAAGGCATAAAAAGAAGGTCCGTTTTCCCAACCAATAATAGGAAACAGGTTAATATGTAATCTTACGCGCACACATGTTCTAGCATTATCGTAAACGTATAATCCATGAATGCAAAGCCAGATGGTTGGATAACGCAATACTCCGACAAAACCAACAACCTTCAATGTATTTTGCCTTTTCCCAGAGATATCAATTGCCCTCAAAGCAAGTAAACAAAGCCGTTAGTAAGTCGAAAAGGAAATTCATTACTTGTTATCAATCATATGGATAGACTTAGCTTTCTTTTGTGTCTTGTTATTGCGAAACTATGTCGGAGTTTCATGGTCTAATTAACAACCACAGAACTGTTTTATTGAGTCCGATTTCATTATGGTCGATATTCTATTTTCTTTTATGTAATTTAACTATTTAAATGTATTGAATTAATATGTTTTCCAGCATAACATTATAACATAATAACAGTATTAACAGTATATATAGTAATCAGTAATAATCAAATCTTTATCCATTATATTATCAGGATTATATAATGCTTTATCGAATCGAAATATGTAATGACAGCTTGAAAAACCTTGCTTTCTGTTTACAAATCACACAATTGTTCTCGTTTTATGAGTATACCATCTAAAAAATATAAAGATATCAAATATATTCAAGGAATACTTCTGGCAAATTACACTAAAGAAGAGCACCCCACGAGCTGTTCCCCAAAAAAGGTGTTCCCCACCAATTTCCAGCTGGCTTGGAAATTTTGAGAAAATTCATTCTGGCTTGGAGATTTAAGCAGTATGAGGAACACCTTTTTTGATTATTTCTTAATTTTCACAATATGAAGCGAGAATAATTATTTCAAAATTGATTATACTTGCTTACAATTATCTAATAAACTGTAATTTGCAAGATACGATACGTAATTTTGGTTATAATTAACGTTTCAATTTTCGCAAAAGGTGTTCCTTTTCTGTTCTAAGCTGGATAGAGAGGGAGAACCAGCCCAGCTGGCTTTCAAAAAAGGAACACCTTTTTGCAAAGTATGATTGTTCAAAAACTATTATTTTGTTGTTATTGGTCATTTTAATATTGTTTAAAGGTGATTTTACAACTTTTTGAAAAATTTGTCGTGAGGTGCCCTTCACTAAATCATAGAAATTCCGTTTCGTAACTAAGGCCATACACTATTTTGCCAGGCAACAACAGCCGTTTCTAAGCCTCGTTGGCCATGCTTGTGGGCGAGTGGCAACTGTTTCCCTTTTACTTTATTGCCAAGGCTAATCATGGCTATCTTAAGTCAACGTTGGTACAGTTTGGGAAACTTATATGTTTTACTCCACGTATACTTTTAGTTAGATTGCTCAATAGTTTTTCATTTCTCTCGAACTCTTATGTCCGAAGAGTTTTGTATTTAATAAAAGCGATTAAAATCTTCAATGCTCAAATCAGTGTCTATGCATCGTGCTATAAACAATTCCTTTAGAATAGATAAAAATATGTTTGTAACAATAACATAACAGGTTGCATCAGACAGTAAAAGGAAAGCTTATAAAAAGGATGAGACTGAACAGTTGTTCCTTGCTTTGTTTATTGATGGTTAATGTTGTTTCCGAAGGCCGTTCTGGCCATTCGTGAAGGTCCCAGCACCATTGGTGTAGAGGAAGATATGTTACAGCGTTTTCTAATTATGACTTATCTTTATATGCTTGCTCATTCAAAAAAAAAGTTTTATTGCACACCAAATGCTTAACATTGATATGTTTTGACGTCTCCCATATATTGAAATAAACCTCTCATAAAGACAGGTTTTAAAATTAACATTAGGCAATACAAATGTATATTCGAATCAACGAAAAATTACTATAGATATCTGTCTAACAGAACTTAAATCGACAAAATGTAAAAATAATCAAAATAGCCCTTTGTAGTCCCACATAGATGGAACCCTACATACCGCATCATCCTATATAAAGTCAACATGGATTAATCGCAATCGTATGTTATTGTGAAGGTTGTAAGCTGCCCATAGCCAGAAATCATTCATCCAAATCCACTTACAGTTGCAAAGGAGAAGGATCGCTTACTGTTTTTCTCACTGTTTGCCAACTGCTAGTTAACGTAACTCAAGATGTGGATTTTCTGCCTTTTTGCCAGAAGATTAATGATAGCATGTGCTTGCCACCTAAGGTATAACTACTCATATAATTTTCATGAGTTTGTATGTAAAAGGAGCGAATATTGGTATGTTCGGTTTATGTTCGCAAGTTAGTATCAAATACAGTCACGAGCGTTTCTAACTCATCATGTGAAACGCTAAACGATAACCGCTAAATCCATAAAGATTAGCCCTTAAAGGCTAAATTATAAGAGCTACAATGCAGTGGCTACCGGGAAGCCAACCAAATTTGGCAAGCATATGCGTTTCAATTGCAATGAGAATTATTTTACGTAAAGCCACATTCATACAAAACCAAAACTACAAAGAACATATACCTGCCATAAATGAAATCTCAAGGAACGACAGAATAATCTCTTTTTTTTAATTTCCCAGACAGATAAAAACAGTGAAAATCTCCATCTCCAAAATCCTTGCTTGCGATTTATGTAACCGCGGCCTTAGCGTTAAAAGCTACATTTGTCAATTCTAAGTTTGCAAAGCCTTGAATATCAAACGCTACATTATAAACGATAAGGAGGACGGTGGGTTAGAAAAGCGCGCGACTCTATATCTACTCTAAAGAGTAGATATACATCTCAATGTTCAAGATATTAGATCTAATATCTTGAACATTGAGATGCTTTTCGTACAAAAAATAAAAAGTAAAGTAAAGCAGCTACTGACAGACGACTTGGAATTACAACATTAGAACCGATCATAGCTTCTTAGACCATGCCTCGTTGAACCGATCGGTGGTGTTTACACGTTTTAATGGCTAGGACACCTATGCGATTTTAAGTCGCGACTGTTGCCCACTCGAAATTCAAAAGTGTAGACGCCCTATCAACTCCTTCACCGAATATCGGCGACGCATTTCTACCGAAGCAGCATGTTGGACATTATTTACGTTATAAAACTCATTCTTCATGACAACTTAATCGTATATTTGGCACAGGCTCATTAGTGTTTGTTATAACCAGACCCAATCACATTTTACAGAGAAGACATTTTTAAAGGTACGGACAGGCAGAATTTTGCGATTTCTTGGGTCGCAATTTAAAACGCAAAGTATGTTCACGCACTCGCGAAATTGGTTTTGCGATATTCATTTTTCTATATTCAAATCAAATATCTTTAAATTTAGTCATTAACTATTCGGCAAATATATAAGATGTAATCTGTATTGACGCGTTTGAGTTTTATATTCGATCACTTTGATGTTATTATTAAGAGAAACTGATTCTGATAATAACACAGATCATCCGTATCCATCAAAATTTCATTTGGATATTATCAAATAACAATTTTTGTTATCGATCTAATACTCTATGCAGATGAAACTCTCGCGGTTAACATAACGCTACAAAAAAAAAGTTAAAATTAGCAGTTAAATGTGCAATATTGGTTGAGGTGGTCTTAATTATGTAGAAATCTATGTAGATTATATATGTTCCTTAGTTCAAAACAATGTTATTTCATTAAATCTTAAATAAAACCCCTGACATTTCCCAGACAAAACAAAAGAAATCGCAGACTTCGCAATTGATTTCGCAAAATCGCAAAGACAGAAAACGCAATCACACAAACAATCCGTTTAAGCCTTTGTTTATTGCACTGTTTCTTACCAAATTATTTCTGACATAGAAATCGCAAAATGTGCGTGAACAGATTTCGCTCTATCGCAGGTTTTCTATATTTTCTTTAAATTAATTTGCGATTGCGAAATATTTCGCCGCTGGCTGTCCGTACCTTTATTCATAAGCTTATAATTTCGTTTAACAAACGCCTAGTGAAAAAACTAAAGCAAGTCTAAAATCCGGCCGTACGTGCTCTGCGGGCTGTCTATGGGCAAATTTTAAAGAAAACGTACGAGGCGCGCACGTTACACGCACCTCAGACATACGTAGCACGTTTGTCCTGCCCGTAGACTGCATGTAGGCAGCCCACAGGAGAAAACGCATAGGAAAACAACAGCATTAATAAACAAATCATATTTCTCTCACCATGAGCAAATAAGTGCCAAACAAAATTCCTTCAGTACTTCACTCCATCATCATCCCCCGCCCCCTCCATCTGAAACCTCGCCACCACCATCAACCCTTATTTGATCCACCCATCTCAAACTCAAACAAAACAGTAACTCACCCGCGACCTGTGCATCTGAAAGCTTGAACTCGCTCTGTAAATATAAGAAACAGTTTCATCTACGATAAAACAAATTATACATTAGATCAGCGCTCCATTCGAGCAAGCGTCCGATAATTGATTTTGCAAATTTTGGATCGATATAGAGACTTGTATAAGGATGTTAAAGTGGAAAGGTATCATAACTATTTATACTGACCAATATTATCGTATCACAAGAAGCCATTTTACAATACACTGAACAAAAGCTATAATTGGTATTGCTATCAGTTATATTGTATAAACACACTGTAATGAATTCTGTAATTTATTGAAAAAAAAACTGGTTAACGAAACGGCGTATCTTGCATAACGAAAGATAAGCTTATATATGGAAATATTTTTATAGGGATATTTTTCATAGATAAAACGGAGGCACATAACGAAGTGTGCCCCATTTGATATCCAGTTATGATTTTAACAAGAAATGGATACATTTTAAACCATTGAAAGAAATATCCCAGTAAATGATCGGTATTGATTTTTATATCACTCCTTTCTCTACACTTCCGGTTTCGAACTCATTGATATAACCGGCTTCCACGGTCAACAAAATCCAATGAAGCATATCTTTAACACGAACAGTATCCATATATATATGAAAATATCCATTTGCCACTTTATTCAATGATATTAAACCCAATTTATCAATATTCAATGACTAAAATTAATAGCTTAAACTCACCATGGCTGTGTTGGAAGGTTCTTTGAGGGCAGACGTGTAGAGAGAAAGGTATCCACGGCTATCTGGATCTTTTACTCAATAATGAACAAACGTGGCCTATTGCGCATGCGCGATAAACAGAAGCATATTTATAGAGCAATACGTCTAACTGCTCAACTACGGAGGTAGACCATAGTCACACTTTTGGCTTGATCGTGGAATGACTCGTGAGATGAACGAATACAGAGCGCTTCAATCATTTGGGTAATGGATGCATTCTCTCTTAATGTTAAGTAAAGTTACATAAAAATATCAATAGTGAGCTTTATTTGAAAAGGAACAATTAATACGTTGGTCTTAAAAGGATCTTTCTAGAAATTTAGAACGTCGGAAATCTTTGAAGGGGGTCGAGAAGAAATATAAATTCAATATATGTTCAAAATTATGTGCTTTATATCACGTTTTATTTTCATATTATAATTCGCGTTTTAAATTTTTGAGTGTTTATATTGTTCAATATTTTTCAATATTATTCAATATTGGAGCAAATTTGATGGCCTGACAAAAACACTTTGTTGCACGCTAAGGGTGATAAAGTTCAGACGTGTTTTACAGATTTCCATGGTCCTTTTCTCTTTCATTTTTCACTTATCATTTGATTTCCAAATGCAATGATCATAAGTGAAGAGGTAACCTGCATAGTTTTTACATGGAAATCGAATATAAAAAACTATGATAGGCTCAGTTGAATTCAAATATTTTTATTTTATTTTTTTTTTTCTAAACATAACTTTGTTACTTAACACAATGTTGCATGGATATCTTTATTTCAGTCCTAGATTTTTTATGCAAAACTCTCATCGAATGAACATCAAAATAACGTGCATATGATTAATTTGAAAACCTCATCAATCGGTGATCCATCACCAGAATCCCCAAGAAGACAAACCACTGTGACTACATCCCAATATTGCCTAGAAACTCCAGAAACTGGTGGTAATCCAGAAAACGTTGTTATCTATACTATAGGAGCGCTAAGAATAAAGCCAGAAAGTATGGCATGTAGGCAACAATAACAATAGTTCTGCTCTGGTTGTATGAGCTGCTCAAACTTTAGCATAGCCCGTTAACAGCCGTAGCACGTCCTGAAGGAAATATGTGTTTTACTCACTGATTACAATGAATATAGTCTAGGACTGAATAAGACCACTAAATGTGAATGATAATTTTTGATGATTATACTATTTCTAAAGATAGGCCTACATGAAATTTGAAATATCGCTTGAATATTACAAGGTTCAGCTGTATTAGATTCAATAGCAACATAATTGGAGCTCTTTTCAAAGGCATAAACAATTCACGATAACTGTAAAACACAAATCTTTAAACGTTAATTATCAAAAGCCTTAATGATAATCGATTAACGCATGAGCTCAAAAACGTAACGCGGTTTTTAAAATGTCGTCATTTAGAAATGGTTTCATGTTTTAGAAAATAATGAGTTTGGAAATATAATGATGATATAACTAAAACCAATAGGTATCAGTCTATCAGTTATTCTACAAGAAAATTCTGAACGAGTGTACCCAAAAATCTTAAAAATGCCTCACAAGGGAGCATTGCTTTCAAAAGAAAATTTTCAAATGCAAATTAATTTTATTGACTACTTTTGCCAAAGTGAATCTTTGAAAATCATAAAATTCATGCTATAAGTATTTGCTTTCGAAAATGACATGTTAGTTGTCAAGATAAAATTACCATATCCTGTTTCGTGTAACTTCAGCAAAGTAAGTTGTTTGGGGTTATGGGTGCCAGAGGCGTCGGATCCAGATTCGAGGTTGCATAAATACATGACATTCATCGTAGGTGCATCAAAGATAGAACTTAAACTAATGCATTTCAGGGCTGCCAGCGGGTGTTCGAAAAAAAAGTATTAAAAAAAAGTATTTTGATAACGAAAGAAAAGTATGAAAAAAAGTATCAGACGAAAAAAAAGTATAAAAAAAGTATCGGACGAAAAAAAAGTATTAAAAAAAGTATAATTAATTAAACGTTTGGAGCTTTATTAGCATAAAAAAATCAATATATTAATGTTAATTTGGGTAAATTAACCACTTAAAATGTATAATTTTAAAATGAACTGATATTTTTGAAGAGAAAATGAACACTTTTTTATAACAAAACATATGTTCGGTGGCATTCAAACTGCTAAAACAGGGCTGTCCAGTACCATAGCAAGACTGGAAAGAGAGCACCTTATCCAATCAACTACCCCCACCCCCGCCCTAAAGAACGCAGAGGGCCTAACAAAAAGCCAGAACATATCCATTTATATGTAGAGGGTTTCACACAGTCGGATAGCCCTTTTTCAAAAGCCTGGGGACCATTAGGAAAATTCGGAGCCAGTGGGCCGCGAGTCTCTTGGAATTTTCACCCTTGCAGGATTTGATTCAAACCCATGATCTTATAAGTGCGAGTCCAATCCCCTTCCGATGAGCAATAGATTCTTTTTTGTTCAAAATTTATAGTTCGTAGCTTATATTAAATGTAGAGTATTCCCGATTCGTTGCGATTATACACTTTATTGTACCATGTATGAGGAATAACATTTCTGGCGTTATCAAATGAAAATGTGTTTTGGGGCTAAATCAAGGTTCGAAACCATGGTTTTGGGATAATTAGAGGTATTCTACTGGCTTGGCTTTCTAGCCAGATGTGAAACACTTTAGATCCGAGCGATCATGCATAAGGTGCAAATCAGTACCTAACTTAAGGTGTGACATGATGTTATTCTTTAAAAAAATCTATATGACATAAGCAGAATCGCTATCACCATTATAAGATCATAATAAGAATAATAAAAATACAATATTAAACGATAAATATAAAGATGTGTATATGTTTAAGCATAAAGTCAAAAGGATAAGGTTAAGAAGGGTAAGATTAAGGAGAAGAACAAGGAAAAGGATGCGAACAAGTAAAATAATAGGTAAAAGGATATGATGGAGTATATAAGTTAGTCAAAACATTCGAAGAAGATGGCTTTGTAAGAAAGGTCATTTTACTATAAAGAAGATCAAATTAGGCGGCCAAAGTAATTCCGATTATTCGATCGTCATTAAAGCTAGAATCGGCAAGATGATACCAATAAGAAGATATAGTTTATGTTTCATATCTCCACCAAAATTGTCGGACGAAATAGGTTTAAAATTATTATTGAATGACAAATAACTACTTACGGTGGACGACGCGCACCGATCTCAGAAAACCAGTTTTAGTTTTACAAAAGCTGGGTTTAAAACTATATTCAAACATATGCTTTAGATGTGCAAATCCCCATGCCTAAGCAATATATATTCTTTGTTACGAATATCATTCGGTTTCAAACAGCAGCTGTACAACTAAAGTTTTCATTACAACGTCGTATACACAAGGTCATCTTCTTCACAACGTCACGATCGAAACACACGTAATCTTTCAATGTGGCCAAAGGTTTCATACACAAGGAAGTATTTGTGAAACACGAGCAGGCCCCAACCGCCCCCAAACTCGAAGGGTGTGGTTTTTTTGTAGCTTTTTAATATATTTTCTATGAAAACCGCTATTTTTGGCCAATTTAAAAACTTCCCGTCGGGTGTTTTGACCGAAATGGTCAAAAGGCACATCTACGGACCAAGACCTTTTATTTGAGCCTATAACCAAGTCTCTATGACCTTCCGTTCCGTACAAGCTCAAGTTTCTATGACCTTCCGTTCCGTACAAGCTCAAGTCTTGAAAAGCCGTTATTTGTGGCTATTTTTGTCAATTTTTCAGCTTTCCTTCGGGTGTTTTTGACCGAAATGGTCAAAAGTCACATCTACACATCAAGACCTTTCGTTTAAGCCCACTCCCGAGTCGTTACGACCTTTCCTTCAGAAGTTCTGGCCTGTGCATAAAAGTATGACGGACAGACAGACGGACAGACAGACTGACACCCCAAAGGACACCCCAAACCTATAGGCCCCAAACCTTTTGAGTTGGGGGCCTATAGGTGACGCAAACAAAGTGCTGTGAAAATATCCCAATTTTGTGCAAGTTCGGACCCCTGATTGCTTGGTCGATCAAACTGAGCCTCGGTGCCTGACACCTGCAATATATATTCTTTATTGTATAAGATTCCAGAATTTAGGGTAAAGTTTTCATACAAAAGTGCCACAGACAAAGTTCTATGAAAATACACATACTTATCCAATTTGCTCCAAGTTCAATCCCCCCTTTCTTCGACGTAATCGGTCGACGTTGCACATTTGCAATAAACATTCTCTCAATGTTAAATGTTTCAGGACGCTAGGAATAGGGCTTTTAAAGTCAAAGTGCCGCGAACAAAGGGCAGTTAAAAAAATCCAAATTTTGTGTAAGTTTAGACACCCATAATTTCGACATTTTTAGGTTGATCAAATTGAAACCTCAACTTTGCACATCTGCAATATATATTCGTTCAATATCTTTTTTTTTCAGAACTCTAGGGCAAAAGCTTCACACTGAAGTGCCGTGGACAAACATGTATCTGTCAAATGATACAGGACAGACAGACCGAATTGGGGATAGCAATAAGCCTCAGCCATATCGGTTGGCTGAGGGCTAAATAGGGATCAAATTGAGGCATTCGTTATTGGACAGACTCCTTCAGCAGTCTGTAATAATCAGGGAGACGCTTACTCTGGCCAATTACATTCAAATACTTTGAGATATAAGAGTTCGCGCCGAAGGCGCGCGAACATTTTCCGGTCTCAGGCAGAGTTGTTGCAGAATTAAGGAAAAAAATCTCCAAAAATATGAAAAATACGAAAAAAAAAGTATAAAAAAAGTATAGCTCGAAAAAAAAGTATGTTTTTGAGGAAAAAAAGTATCAGACAAAAAAAAAGTATAATACTTTTTTAAAAGTATGATCTGGCAGCCCTGGCATTTGTATGTGCATGCTAAAACTATATAGTTGTCATGGATTTGCCGAATTAAGAATGATGTATGCAAGAGTCGAAAGTATTAAATGGCTTGGTACTTTTAATGATATTGTTTATGAAATTCGTGTTGGGAAATGCATCTTTTCAATATACTTAGGGCAACATTTGTAATTACTAAGGCATAAATGCATGTTAATGGTATTCATGTTTTAAACCATTTATGTATTTTTATAAGAAATAACCACATATTTTTTTTTCTCAGTTGTTCTCCGAAAAAAAAGGGAAACTAAAACTACAATTCATGTTTCAGAATTATTTATTTATCAAGTATGGTTCTTACGATATAATCTAACTTTGAAAGGTGTTTCTGTTATATAACAGATACACAAACGTATTAATTATAATAATTGATTTAATTATACTCTGGTCGTTTACCCAAAAGTTTCATTGTATGGTCTGTTATCGAAAATATATTTTGTTCTTGATGACGAACACTGAAACCTTATCTGAAACTAATTCATATCGCTTATACAATATAACTTGTAATATGTTTAAGCTAAATTTATAACTTTTTAACAAATATACATTAAAAGTATAAATATAAACAACAGGTGATTTACCAAAGCACTGTACAAAATTATATATGACAAAACTTTCATTCAATCAACGGTCATATGTTGAGCGATATATAAACACGATAGAACTGTGTTTTCCAAAGCTCGAAAATTGTAGATTTGATAAAATCACACATTTGTAACTAATAAAAAGCTTTATAAATGCATACATATACACATTTGGAAATATCTTTCAATATGGACACAACATCCATAAATAGCTGATAATTATTGTTTTTAATCCAATCAGTAACAGTTGAAAGTGTCGTTGAAAATGTATGGATCTTCGTCTTCTTCGTTATTTTTCGAATACTCCCGCAAAATTTTATTTCTTTGCTAGAAATAATTTATCATGCAAACAAAATTTTCATATTTTTTTTTTGATATTTTGACAAAGTTTTTTTAACTTTTTTTTTTTGACAATTTTCAAAAGTTTGACAAATTACAAAACAATAGTTTAAATAATTTACAGTGCTTCACTGCAATGGTTGAAAAATATTGACATAACCATCTTTGACCATTTACGCTTTACAATGTACACCATGCATTCATACAAGCTACACAATTATATAAAATATAAAACATTGTACAACAGCTTTACATTCATTATGCTACTGTAACACAAATAAAATCGTGTTTTATTGCTTTTACTCAGTGTAATCAAGAGGTATATCTTGGTATTTGATTTAATTATTGTCTAAAATTCATATAACACACATGTACATAATACTTCTTTATTAAAATGTTAAAAACAATTCCAGGTAAAAACTGTAACAATGACTATATGCAATTGAAAATTCAAGTTCTGGGACCCTAGTTTGAAGTTTTTTAATGGGTGTACGGAGACACTATGGTAATATATCTTTGATTCGATCATACCCCGTTTGTTTCATTGAAAACCTCAAATAACATAACAAACGTTTAGTAAAGGAACTTATCATATTACATCAGGTTAATCCCACATATTTTCCTAAATATGGGTTATTTTATTGTCCTTTTTGGTGCAATATTATTTGAATTTTAACACATGAGGTGTAAACGTGAACATGAAAATGATGCAAGCTAGACGTAAACGTCCAAATGTAAACAATCAAAGAAGGGTGGGACAGTATTATGTAAGTGAGGCGCAAAAAAAAATAATAACTTAATTTTATAAACAGCCCAAATCATCATGACATTTCATACGACGAATACTTCTCGCCACCTCTTCTGTCACTACCCCGCTCTCCCGTTCCAACCCCCCTCCCCAACCTATCAACACTGCCCTCCCCACCCTTACTGTACTTCCTCTTATTACCCTCGGCCACACCCCCACCCCCACTTCCTATTGGCCCGTTGCCAAGGTGATAATTGGTGGTTGCTATGGCTGCGCGTTCGTCGCTATGGGCCTGGCGATAAGACGCGAGGAAGCCTTTGTTGTTAATGGTGTCGTCGCTATGGAAACTGAGCAGGAGGAACTGGGAGCTCGAGGTCAGCTGGCGGGGGATCTGACAAAGGGGAAAATATATGTTGAAAGTAATAAAGGTATAATGTTTGTGTGTGTGTGTGTGTTTTTTTTTCTTTACACACTATAATAAATACTAAAGCACGTACGTAGTTTAATGCTTAGATAAAGGACAATGAAATAAAATGAGATTGAATTCAAGATACAATATGTTTTCAATATCAAACTGTTGCAGTTATGAAAGGAGAATATCATCAGCTCTATATTTTCTTCGAAACTCTTAGCTTGATCTTAGAATAAACTCACAGCGGTGCTGCAGTATTTTCCGATACGTGGCGATGTGTTGTGGCGTCCGTCAAATATCTCCACGTAGTCGTATCTGTGAATCAAAAAGTAACTCAATTACTTTTATTGAGGTTTTGAAAGTATTTGCAACTATTGCTGTGATTGCTGGTTAGGCCTAACATGTACCGATTTTCGTGAAATGTCTCTTATGGCAAAATATGTGAGCTATGGATTTTGGTTTCAAAGTTTTTATTTCTCTAGTTGAAAATTGTTAAGTATTCAACTTATCGCAAAGGGGAGCGGAGCTCCCCTTTGCATTATACAACAGGCATGTTTTGCGCAATTTATTGATTCTTTTTTTATCCCTCTAAAAAACACAATTTTATACTGATCATGTGACATGAATTATACTTTGTGATCATGTGATTATACAGTATGGGCTAAAATCAACAAAATGGCGGACCATGGGGAGCTTTTTTTCGACAGTAACCCAACGATTTAATTTATCTCATTATTTTCGCGATACTTATGTTTCTACCAGAAATATAAAGATTAAATATCTCAAAATATAAGTATGTCAATACTTTTACGGAAATATATAAGATAACGAAGTATATGTAACATTAAAAAAAAAATAAAGCGTAGGACATCGCGCTTCATCATCATTTTTTCTTGAGCAATATACTTTTTACTTTTGAAATTGTTTCAAATTATAAATACACCTTTTATATTATTGAAACATGTTGAGGCAAAATAAGCAGGATTATCCGAATAAAATCGTTCATTAAAAAGGATACATTTATCACGTCAGAACAGTTTAAAAAGATATATATCAACAATGTTACATTAAATCATTAGGTATTTAAGTGCTAAGAATATGGTAGAGACATTTCAACAATGAATATAATTTCGTTGGTTACAGCGTTAACGTAATGTTCCATTTCGAACAAACATATTATTACGTCATAAATTCCGAAGGTAACAGTTAAAATGTTACGTCATATCTGACAGGTGAAATGACAGTGCGTAGACAATGTAATGCAATCCAATGTGTAATTTAAATCAAAATTAAAATGAAATCGTTATTATTATCTAAAAAATTATATATTAAACACATTGCAACTATAGCATACGTTGGTCTCAAATTATGAGATAAGCTTTTATTGATAAAGAAATTTATGTAAATTGATATAAATTAATTATGAATATATATGATAATTTCTTTTATGTATATTTTATTTAATTTATTTTAAAGATGATGCGTTTGAAAAATAAAATTTTGTTCATTTAAAACAAAACCCCTTTGCATTATGCGATAGTACAGTCTAGTATTAACGTTGCATTCCCCTGCTTTCTATTACCTATATAAAATTTGTCAATAAAATGCAAATATGTTATTTATCTTTTAACTATTTATCCTTTTTTTTCTACCTGCAATCAGTTTCTTCCTCGAGTTCAAACGAATCAAACGTCAGCGTCACCCTATCTCCCTCTCTCGGTGCCATAAGCAACCACTCGCAATATTCCTTATTGTCATAGTTATGATCCCCGTATTTGCTGTGCGAGTAAAGACGCCGCCTGTCGAGGCCCGCTACAAGTGTCCCGCCGCACACTGTGGGATGATAAGAGAGTGACATTTTCACACACCATTCTATTGAGATCATACTGTATGAGCTTGCATTCTAAATATATGTGGAGCGGTAGCATTAAACAAAACACTGGAAGTTAAAAGCTTCTAACTAGTGATTCTATGGTTACATCCCCAATCACTTAAAGTACATGTATTTTGCGAAGGCTCCCACAATTTGAACGTGAAAGAAGGGAATAACACTTCAAAAGAAGAACTTGTACTTCGTTTATGCTACAGCTACAAGCGGGGTTGAATCGGGGATGTTCTTTGCAATGATAAAAATCATCATTCGGAAATAAATAATTTAATATGACATTTTTTAAATAAAAAGCTACTTTCCCCATATGCGTGATAGAAAATAATCAGATCAAGAAGGTCTCCACATTGGGAGATGTCTCAGTTTTTGGAGACGTCTCCGTATATGCGGACGTCCTCGCCCTGACAATATGCATACCACTGCTTCCCCTCACCTGTCGAGTGCACACCCCTGAACCCCTTCCTCTGTACCGACGCATCCGAATAGAACACCATGAACATATGTTCAGTACTAGAGGTAATCGGGTCCGGGACGCCATTTGAACCGCAGTATCGGCCCAATGAGCGGTTTGCTTCGCTCCAACCGTCGAAGATTTGCACGTTGTCGTAAGTGCAGTCGTGATGAGGCTCCACTTCGAAGTCGGTGAAGGTCTGTGTATGAAAAAAAAAGTGAATAAATCCAAAAGAATTTATTGTATTATTCTAAAAATCTTAAGCGAGGCTCAGGGTGAAAATTAAACGTGTGTGTGTGCGAAGAGATTTTTTTTCAAAACTTATGCCTTAAGCCTATAATTTTAGTTAACATTTCAAACGCGTTTATATGTTTAGGATTAAATAATAATTAATCGTTGAACTGTATTCTAAAGGAGGAAATCTCGCGAAATACCTCTTTTACAATCCCCTCCATTTTAACTAAAATAAGATCATAGCACTACTTACCAGTTGAACCCTATGTCCAGGAAAGGTACTGAAGTGCCAAACGCAGTTTTTGCGGCTCGGGTAATATTCGGGGTAGTTTGGCGATGTCACTTCACCGTGAGGTATCGTTACATCATATTTGCAGCCACCTAAACATTAAAATTCAGTGCCCCATAAAGGTATTAACACATCCATGTAGAAGAAAAAGGCAATTTGCTGGTGTTTGTTTCACAGATGCCTCATCGAAATACCACGTTTTGCGTGATGCTACAATATTTAAGCAAAACAAAATACTGACCTTTTTTGTCTCGACGTGTTTTATATAGTGGTTTATGAACATAGTTATTCAATTAACGAAATAGTAATCGCAAATCTGGGATGAGTAATATGCAAATTAATCATTTTTTATTGCAATTGGCACGAGCCTGTTTCTATGCCTAACAATAGGGCCTTTGTCTATGAGAGTAGGGGTTGGATAGGGAGTTTGAGAGGGTTCCATTTATTAAAATTTCATATCCTCATTAGGATACTACAAAAATGACGTTAGTTAGTTTTGATAAAACAGACTACCGTTAGTTTAGTTAGTTAAAGTGTGTAATGTGAGGTGAAAATATGTATAGCATATGATGATCGAAGTATTATGGTGTGTAAAATATGCACTGCTCAAGGTTGACTTTCAAATTAAAATCGCCATGTTATTATGTGGTGACCATGCGCAATATTATTAATTTTCTGTTCCTTGTTATTATTATACTTTTATATTAAAAGAATATTCATAGACTACCTAGAGACTCTATAATCAAAATCGAATATATCTATATCGGCAGAATATTGCCACCTAGACTCTTATATATATATATTCTGATATACACCCAGGGACCCCACTGACCTTCCTTGCAATCGTGCTTGTTGTCATGCAGAATGAATCCATTGTGACACTGGCACTGGTAGGAACCATGCGTGTTCTTGCAAATGTGCT
>LQRL01171560.1:676-12575 GCA_001703475.1 Hydroides elegans | reverse complement strand
TATTCTGTTTCCGTCCCCCCCCCCCCCGGTTCAACATTTTCTGGATCCGCGCCTGACATTGAGATATGAATCCAGTTTCTGATGTTTCATTGAAATGTAGAGATTTACAAATCTTGTAGCGCAAATAGCGAGGGATTTGAATGTATTGATATTGAATTGGTATACAGAAAATGCATTAATTGCCTAACTTGTCATTTGTTGTCATAGCAATTGTCACATCAATATATGCAAATAAACTAAAAACAATTTGAAAAATACATTGGTTTTGTATCCAATTTTTAATAAAACATATTTTCACATATATTGCAACAAAAAGCAGTTAAACAGTTTATCATAAAATTAACAATGTCATATATTAACTGGATCTTATTTTAGCTGAACGCAGTCATAATGATTACATAATCTGTCATAAAACTCTTATCCTAACACAAATCCATTCGAGTGATATTAACTGACCGATAAATAGATGTTGTTACATTATTATTGCAAAGTAGCATTTGTACGCAAACAAATAACAAACAAATTTAAAGAACAGTTAGATTATATACATTTCGAATATGCAATGTGATATATATAAACGCGCATTTCCGCATTGATAGGTTTCTTTTGTACTATTTTGCCAATCATCGATAACTTATAAAAATATCTCGGATACAATGACGAATTTAATCGTTTATCTTGGAATTACTTTGATCACATTATCAAGTAAGCGTTTTCATATATGGGAATAAGATATATTTTCAAAAGTAATTTGATAATATTTAGCATGTGAAAGCTCACAAATACCCGATTTAAAAATATGGCTAAGATTTATTTATTTTGCAATATGAATAATTATCTTACAAATGTAAATAATGTTAAAAATGCGTACATGCTGAGATTAACTTTGTTAAATCTAGTAAATGTGAATGTCAACATTTATTTTATATCTAAAATAATGCAAACATTTATCTTTAAGTTGGAAGCCCCGATAGCATACCTTACAACTTGGAAATAGTTATTTAATATGTTTAAAGGCGGCCAATATGTTGATTCCTATGATATTAAGCGAGAAGCGTCAAAATGTTATCGATGTGAGAGCGTCACGGATAATAAACAATGTACTGAAATTCAGGAATGCAATATTGGTGACTATGTGAGTCTACTTTATATACCTCTTTAAAGCGATATAAAGCCAATGTTATTCCAAAGCGTTGAAATGGACATGTTTAACTCAACAATAAATATAGTTTTCAAGGCATGCTTTGATTTAGTTTTTGCTTTATTTTTTGTTTGTATTAATGTTATTTTTATGAATGTCAAATTTGTGATTTCTTATTATTATCGATTTGCGAGGCACTGTGGTATATTTACGCTGTTTTACAGGGCAATTTTTAATGGTTTGCGGGCGTCAAATGAAAACAGTGGGCCAAATGTTACATTTGAGCCCGCTAAATTGGGTTTCAAATGAAAACGGCCCGCTTGCTTGTTTCAAATTATATGTTTTCCCCATAAATGCTTTAATTTTTATTTGCAACGGCGTTTCACTTGGTTATTATTTGATATTTGATAAACATTAACTTTTACATTAAAAATGGCTATTCTAAGTTGAAGGATAAGTGGCAAAATACATAAAACAAATCTAAAAATTAGGAGGGACATCGATGGGATTCGAACCTGGGTTGCAAAACATTACACTTTGCTGTCACGCACCTTAACCACTCGGCCATAGGAATGCTGTTGAATCGGTGCTTTTAAATAACAGTTATAATTTAAAAATCAACTAGAAAGGCAATCATAGATTTCATATCAGCGATCTTCTTGGGATGTCGATTCAACTATGAATATTGTAAAAATAGACTTATACCTTTAAGGGCACATAACCTAACTGCTTTAGATAAAATACATGGGGAATACTCACCTAAGTACAGATAGGCGCTTAATTTGATTTCGAAGAAAATTTAGTTTCGAAGGTCTACCTTTGCACTCCAGAATTATTGTCACTTTATTTTTCAAACATTAACATTATAGTCTAGACTAAAAATGTAACGAATGCTGACTGAGAAACTGTAAGCAGAAAGTGAATATTGATTATGCAGCAGCGCGTCTTATATATAGCTGCCCCTCTCCCGCACAACTGCCTTTACTCGATGACGCAACTTTCTCTCTATTAAAAGTCGCTGTCAATCATCAATTAATGAATGTCAACAAAGGGGCACGTCTTGCCATTGGTCCATTTAAACATGAGTGGCCAATGAGAGCCTAGAATGAGTCTCAGTGGTTTTCAGCGAGGTACCAAATAATGTCGGTTTTTGAAAATTATTTTTTCATAAATGTTAAATATCTCGACAACCATATAACAATGACTCATCAAAACCATCTATGCTCCATCTTTCGGTCATGTTTAATGCTTTAATACATATTATTATGTCAAGTTTATCCTATAACATATAGAAAAGTGTCGGACATGGCATTTTGAAAAAAACTCGACTGATTTTAATACCTGCGAAATTTTCGTAAACGAAAAGATCGCAGATAATAATTAGTGAAACAATGCAATATGCTAATGAGATGCCATTGAGTAACCGTATAAGGTAAATCGATATTAAAATGAGAATGATTGTGCTCAAGTCTCATTGCAATCGGGAAAAAGTAGTCACCGATAAATTCATCAGATATCTTAGTTATTTTGTTCATAAGTAAGATTCATTGTTTTCTTTTTTCGCGAATATTTTTTTAAAAAGAAATGCAACATTTATACAATAGTACGAACATTGTCAAACTAAAGTTGGTATAAGTCATTTTAAACAAATATTGCGTGTATATGAAGTCGAAGTGGACAAATGTGTGTACCTCTTAAATCAATAATAATAGTAATCACATTGTTTTAGCGGGCGTTAATGAAATTTGAGTCCCTCAGTTTTCATTTGAAGCCCTTTTTTATCATTTGAATCCCTCACATAACATTTGAGTCCCTCGCAAGCTCGGGCCTCAAATGATATGTAGCGGGCTCAAATGATAAAATGCGGGCTTCAAATGAAAACATCGGGCCTCAAATATCATTAACGCCCGCTAAAACAACGTGATTGGTATATTATCTTCTGTACACATACAATGTGTAGATTAAATTAATTAAACTTTTTTCGTTTTATTAATATTGTACCTTGGACGATTTTCATGTAATAAGCTTGAAACTTATTATTGCAACTTTTCTTTTTATTTCCAGGGTGGCTGTCAAACGGAGGTTCGAACTGACCCGACGGGTATTATGCGAATCACAAAGAAGTGTAAACAGGTCGAGGTGTGTCGGTACGAGGAAGAGGCATTTGTAAGTAACAGGGACTTGCAACATGAGAAGCTTTTTTCCAGTGAATTCTTCTATCAGACTGTGTTGTTCAATGTAATCATTACCGAAAACTCACAAGCACACATTTTGAACAGCTAAGTTTTCCCATCTTGTAAGGCATGTCCAAATGCTTTAAATGAAATTATGAAATGAGTATGCGAACGTTTAAATGGGTAACTAGAAGGAATTTTTCCATAAGACATACATTGGACAATTGGGTTTTTGAGGAAAAAAACGCAAAAAGCTAGGTTTTTAATGTGACCAGTGCCTAAAGACTGTCAAATAAATTCAAATACAAAAATGTTGATGCGAGCCAATATAAAAAATGTCATATGTTAATAATTATAATGTATTTATATATATATTTTTTAAATGAAAAATAGTGTATCAATTACTAACATTTATTGATAAAAAATCTTGATTTCTTTGCTATTGTCAGAAATTTTTCTGCTATTTTTGCAGGCACCCTTATGTACCGGTTACGACGTACCTCAATCCATATGTTATCATTGTTGTGAAGAAGATTTATGTAATGAGTACCTCCCTGGTACTGATCCCTATAATGGTACTACTCCAGATAGCTTAGGTACTGGTACCACAAGTACCTCATGGAATATACTAACTGTGTTCATATCGATATATTTAGGATTACATTTGGTTTTATGTAAATAAAATTATTTTTCATTACTGTTCCTTTATTTGTGTTGCCTTTATATTTAGTACGTTTATGCTATACATAACACACATCCATAATCAAAAATTTATAACACATTCATAAGAGTATAATCTTAATAAACAAATTATATTTGATACTATATTTTTATTATATTTTAATAAAATCTTTTGCTTTTTACTCCACAATTTCGAAATAAATTTACATTTTAGCCTTAACAATTAATCAAATCATAATTATACACACAAAACAGCTTATCTTTACCCTTTTCCTCTCAAAATCGTAGTTAATATAAAGCCTAACATTCAAACCAATGCCAATTATAAATGCAGACCGTCAAAACAGTCCTTCGTTATTTATTTATTTTCATGCACATTTTTAATTTGAAATAGGATTACAGCCTAACATTCAAAATTAAAACAAAACAATTATTATTTTATGATTCTTTAAAAATTTCAATGGAATATAAAGCATGCAGTGTCGTCTAGACACACATATTTGCACTAGTGGCCAATTTATAAGGCAGAGTTTAATACAGTTTGGGAACAATAAAAAAAATAAAAGTGTCATATTTCATTAATAGTAAATGCGTTGAACCACAAATTGTCAACTTAATTAGCTTGTGATTCGTGAAAAAATAGAGTGAATGGTGCAGGTTGCCATTTATTTCCAATCCATGTAAAAGGATTAAAGGGGAAGAGCATTTCAATTTCTAATGAACAATAAAATAAGCCGGTTATCAAATAGGCCCTCGTGCGGTCTGGAAATACAAGAACGTCTCGACTACGTCTCAACTACGTCTCGACGCTCTTGTATTTCCATGACCACACTCTGCTTATTTGATAACCTATACATGTACAAGAAATAAGACAACAACTTAACATTAAAAATTAATACAGAGCAATCAATGTCCAACCAACAAAGCGAAATGTTACCCTGTCTGAAATATTATAGGTTAAATATAAGATCAAAAATAAAGAATATAAATACATTGTGTTTTCCCAGTATATATAAGAACCCCCAAACGTGGTGTATATACATGTCAAAGTCTATAGTCATAAATATCAAATATATTGATAGATAAAAGAAGGTCACTCCATGACGCAGTTTCCATAAAGTTGTAAAATAACCTTAAAACACCCTAACAATTATAAACACCAACAAAATAATGGTGTTTGAACCTTTGATTATTATTTTGAAAAAAAAAAAGTGTTCTTATGTTTTTTTCAAGCAAGCTTGGCCGTTTTTTTTCTTTTCTAGCCAGCTTGGAACCAAAAAGGAACACCTTTTGCGAAAATTGAAATGTTGAATATAACAAAATTTCCTATCATATCTTCCACATAACAGTTCATTAGACAAAAACCAAAAAAGGCGTTCCTCAAACTGCTCGAATCTCCAAGCTAGAAAGTAGTTTCCATGCCAGATGGAATTTGGTGGGAACACCTTTTTTGGGACACAACTCGTGAAGTGCTCTTCATAGAAAAACGAATTTATTTACAACTGCATGGATCATCAGATTCATCATAAGATCGGGCGGATGCCTTAAATATCCTATGACCGAAATGTCCGATCACCTATCTTTGTCTATGCAGTGCATAACTGATTACATTAACCTAAAGTTTAATATTGAGAAACAAATCCAAAGGCAAAAATGTATTACTCAATACTTGGAAAACGATTTTTATCTATATTTACCATGCAGATTGTCTTCATGTTTACGTTAACAGAAAAAAAATTGACGTTAGAAACTGGTACGATATGTTATCTATATTTCCCATGCAGTTAAACGTCATGTTTACGTTCTCAAATTATTTGACGTTACACAAGGATTTATAATTATCATATTATGTTGGCCAACCAAAGTCCTCCCCGATCATATCGAAAAACAGCTTATTATGTGGTTTAAAATAATCAACAAGTGTGTCCTTTAATCCCTCATCCACCTTCGGATGTGGCCTCCCTTTACCCTTCGATTCACATTTCTCAGTGCCATCCCATAATTTTCAACGAAAGGTATTCATGCTCTAGATAAAACATATTTTTATGCATTTCCATCGCAAAATTTAACAAGTGTCCTTATCTGCTATATGCATTATTCGAATGTGGAAATCCGGTCATAAATATCAAATAAGTTGAGTGATAAAAACACTTATGAATTAGCTCACAACTGCAAAGATGCAACAGAGGCCATAAATATCCTATGACCGAAATGTCTAATCACCTAGAGTCTTTCCAGTATATTACTGATAACATAAAAGTTATGGTAAATATTCTAAAAATATTCTAAAGGGTAAAGAGTATTTCAAAAAAAAAAAGATGTTTTATCAATATTTACCATGAAGTTTGACTTCATGTTTACGTTATCAAAATAATCAACGTTACAAACTGGTACGATATGTTATATATATTTCCCATGCAGTTTAACGGCATGTTTACGTTCTCAAAATATTTGACGTTACACAAGGATTTATAATTATCATATTATGTGGGCCAACCAAAGTCATCCCCGATCATATCGAAAAAACAGCTTATTATGTGGTTTAAAATAATCAACAAGTGTCTCCTTTAATCCCTCATCAACCTTCGGATGTGGCCTCCCTTTACCCTTCGATTCACATTTCTCAGTGCCATCCCATAATTTCCAACAAAAGAAACCTTTGGTGCTATTAAACACGAAATTCTCCTCGCTTATATAATGGCGCAATCATAAAAATGGTGTATCAAAGTTTCGGACAGCGCGCATTTATGTTTCGGACAAAATATATTTGACTGCGATCTTAAAAATGTTTCATTGAAATTATCTAAGAATATGATACAAGTCATATTTACCATTCTGTTGGTGCAGTATCATAAAATCAAAGATGAATTAGTTTGACTTAAATCGGCTTGCGCTGTTCAGGATGTATTTTGTCGGTGGCATTTACATGATAATGAAAAAAAACATACAGTCGCACGCATTCCTAACCCAACAACTGTAACGATAAACGATAACCGATAACCGCAAAAACGATAACCGATAAACGATAAACGATAAACTTTAACCGCAAAATAACTATAACCTATAACCGAACAACCCAGCAACTGTAACGATAAACGATAAACGATAACCGCAAACACGATAACCGATAAACGATAACCGATAAGAATTGTGTTGGGTTAGGACCGCGCGCCACTGTACATATCCCCAAATCGTTGTTCAAAATGAAGTATTGAAATGGAATCGAATTCACACTTTTACGTTTTGATAAGGATTTATAATTATCATATTATGTTGGCCAACCAAAGTCATCCCCGATCATATCGAAAAACAGCTTATTATGTGGCTTGAAATATTCAACAATTGTCTCTTTTAATCCCTCATCAACCTTAGGATGCGGCCTCCCTTTACCCTTCGATTCACATTTCTCAGTGCCATCCCATAATTTCCAACAAAAGAAGCCCTTGGTGCTATTAAACACGAAATTCTCCTCACTTATATAATGGCGCAGTCCCAAAAACGACTCGATTTTACGCAGTTCAATCACGGGATTCCTTATAAGGTTGTCACCATTCGCGAAATGTATTTGATTTCTAGGAAATGCCTTAAGCCACTTTTTGGCGTATTTGTGGTATTCCGAATGTTGAATACGCTCGTAACTGGTGTTTAGTTGACCGTCAGTCGTCATTGCATAATGCTGCAAAAAAAAAATAGATGAATAAATAAATGAATAAATAATAAAAGAAATGAATGAATCAAATAGCTCTGAAAAAATAAAGTGAAATAGAAACGAGCAAGCTCACACGCCGTTTTTGAGGACGCGTTCATCCGCTCCGAAAAAAAAGCCCAAAACACAAGTTGTGCGCTTTTAATTCAAAGCCCCTTTGGTATTAAAACATAGCAGTTTATGCATTGCATCTTCTGTTCCATTTATGTTTCCATTTTTTAAATATATTGGATAAACGTAGGATATATCGTATCATTTGTAAACATATACTCAATACAATATCAAAGTATCACAACAGAATTATAAACGTTCACTTTTCGTCTAATTTTAAAAATTATGATAAAACAAGTAATGAAGTGTCATTTTTATTGATCAACTTCTAAATTTGGTGGATTGAATACATGTTTGCGTATAAAGCTTTGATATAGCCATTTAAAATAGTTGAATAAATATTAAATTATCAACAAACCTCAAATGGTTCAGTTCGGCCCCTATTGACATCAAACTGAATATATTCAGATACAGCTCTAGAAAACGGCTCGCGCATAATCAATATGATTTTGATTGAGCTGTTCATGTGAAGTATATTTTTGCTGCATTCAGGTCGAAAGAAATAACGAGGGGTCTTTTCAATAGTGATTTGGTTTCTGGTTGATTCGGGCATTTTATGTCGATAGTACTCCAAACCTGTTCAAAATGAAAAAAAAAACATAAAAGTTTATTTATTAAACGTATATGGGGATAACATAGTGCTTTGCCATATAAAAAAAACTCTTAAGCCGCGTTCAGGATATAAAAGGCGCGCATTTCATGCTAAAAAACAGTGTTTGCTTGAACAGAATTTTATAGACTTCTATGTTTTGATAAAAAATGTGGCTTTCGAGCTTTCGATTGTCGAGCTGCTATTTACGGCCTTTTTGATTGTCACATAGTCAATATGATTTTTAAGCTATTTATATGAAGTAGACTATAATTTTTCCTGCATTCAGGTCGAACGAAATAAGGTGGTGTCTTTTCAACCGTTATTTTGGGTGCTTCTTGATTTTAGCATGTGGTCTCGATAGCACACGAGACCTGTGTACGTTTCAAGAAATCCAATAGACGTGCGCTTCATTTTTTTGCCAACTGATTGTAAGTAAAGCAGTTTTATTTTTTTATTTCTCAAAAACTGATCATAATTTATACACAATATTTTGACAGTTCATAAATAAATCATTTTTACACCGTATTTTTTTTCACACACATCGCTATTCAAACTTTTCCTTGAAATTAAATTCTAGTAATATCATTAAATATATAGGCGCTTCACCTTTTTGCCAGTCAGCATAAAACACGTGTATTTGAACAAGAAATCAATTCTATCATTGATATAGAATAGTTAATATTGCCCCTTGACTGGAAAACTTAATACTACTGGCTTAATATACACAAAGAGACACTTTAATTCTAACTGCTTAAATGTCAATTTTTTGAGACTTTCATCTTTCGCTCCAATAATTATGGAAAGCATAACTTCACTAGATAATTTAATACTGCTTGTCTAATGTATGAAAACGTATGTAATCCAATTCAACTGATCTAATTATAAATATCCGGTTCAAAATGTAACTTAAGCCTACATCCGGAAAACACGTACTTTTAAGCGATTTTTCATCAATGCAATATTTATTCGCAACTTCGTATTTAGACATGCCGTCTTTTACCAACTGGATGGCTTCTTCCGTCTTGCTTGCGTCCCATTTCTTATTTTAATATTTCGCCATGTTTGTTGCATTTTATAGAACACTCTCAAAACATAATTGAACTCTATACTAGACTCGATACACACGGTACCCATACCAAGAGTCTACTTAGAATTTAAGTATAACGAAGGGACACTATAAAATGTAACAATAGAGCTTTGTTATTGTGTTGTCATTCACCCCTCATATTGCATGCATAACCGGACTTTATAAGACCATAGTGCATAGTGACCCCTATGCTTTCATTCACTGGCAAAAAGGTGAAACGCTCATAATGTTTATCATTATCAGAAACACTTTTTCATTGCATTATAATAAATAAACCATTAAAATTAAAAAGGTTTTTGAAACATGAATTATAATACCAAATGGTTGATTTATAATATATATCAAAATAGAGTCTATAGTCAGAAGAATCTCTGAGAAATCAAGATATGAATCTGATGCATACATGTAAATATTGGCAAAAAATGAATCACAGTTCTATATTTCTTAAATATAACATGTGGTGATTTATATATCGCTTTACCAAAGCATGGCCACATTTGAAGCTACAAGATGTTGTTCAGTATAGATCATAATTGTTTTGATATTTAAAAAAAATAGCTATAATTCTTCAAACTTTACATTTTACCATCATATAAACATATCAATATATATTTAGCGTAATTCATTTTTATGTTACCTGCATAAAAATCAAATCGATTTTGAAGGTAAAAGCAAATCATATATGCATGTTTTGAAGGCTAGAGTTCCCTTGAACCAACAAAATGTTATACAAACATATCTATATACATGTAAATACACATGTATCCGAAAATATTGCCTTGCAATAAAGAGTGCATTTATATCAGATTCCGTAAATTTAGCATGTCAATGCAATCTTATTTTTCCATTCCATTTTCAATACACAACCTTTCATTCGAACGATAATGATATCTGGAGAAAAAAATCGATTTTGTTTAAGTCATAAGGCTGATAATGGTTATGCGCTTTTGTCTGCTGATCTATGATTGGCTGATAGCGGGGGAGGATCCATGCATATCTATGCATGGAACAGCAAATCTTCATTCGAGCTCCCGCTGCGGCCACAATTCCGCATAATAAACAAATTACATTTTTGTCATTTTTAGAAGTTTTGTCTAAATATTGTAAAATGTTACGATACATAATGAGAAAATAAAATATGGACCGCACGCGGCCGCTCAAACAAAAAACGTCGATCGTGTTAAACTGTTCTTAGCTAGCGCACGAAGATCAGCAGATACATGTTATATCATCGTTTGAATGTATCCCAGTAGACATGGAAGCTCATGTGAGCTTACCGTGAGACTCACGTGAAATACACTGTGTGTGGCTCACACTGTGAGGCTTACTATGAGGTCACAAAATATCTCAATAGCCTCACATGAGCCTGCGTTACCTAACATAAGGCTCACATGATCTTACAGATCTCACAGGACTCTCAAAAGCTGGGTACGTTTTGACCTCACTGAGATATCACAGACCAGGCTTTCCGTGAGATCTTAGTGTTGACGGGATAATGAATGAGATGATATCCCGATGTTTTTTTTTTATAGTTGTTGTTGACTTGTCCTGGACTGTTTTACTCCGAGGACAAACAGGTGGAGAAATACACTATTGGCAAGACATCACTCGACGTTGTGTGAACGTTCGAGTCTTGGACAATACATGTATATATATAGGATAACTAACACTTTCGATATGGAAAATATCTCGAGGCGAAGCCGAGAGATATTTTTCATATCGGCGAGAAGGTGTTAGTTATTTTATATATCGCAGGGCTCTATTGCTTTAGAAATAGCCATCATTAATAGGTCTAACAGTGGACAGTGGCCGTTACATGAAAATAATACACTGCAGACAGTGACGTCAGTGTGTTATTAGGTATATCACCAC
The DNA here is from genome assembly GCA_001703475.1 of Hydroides elegans. Classification (NCBI taxonomy): domain Eukaryota; kingdom Metazoa; phylum Annelida; class Polychaeta; order Sabellida; family Serpulidae; genus Hydroides; species Hydroides elegans. The sequence continues at coordinate 1,211 of LQRL01171560.1, read as the reverse complement.
TGTTCTTCACTATATAAGAAAAAAGCGCCAGCCATGCGATATATGACATTTTCAAACACGTCCCCTATAGTCCGGTGTGGTTTACCATTTCGTGGGAAATTCCTGTTAAATCTTAGTATCATACATTTTTGGAAAGGTTTTGAGGTACTCTTTTGAAATAAACATGTTGCCAATTTTTACTTTCAAAAATATATGCGTAAATTACGATGGCCGATATGGGTGATTTCCGTCATAAAAGAAGAAATATATGAAATAAAAAGTGCAGTCAAAACTATCCTATTTGTGCTAAATCTTATTTTGGAAGTTTCTAATAGAAATAACATGATTATTACAAATTCCTTGATACAAATTATGTACAACAAACCTAATACGGAGGCCGATAAGTCAATTTTCTATTGAAAAAAAGGATAACATTGTATTTGGATTAATTATCATGGATAATGCCAACGAAACTACTATTTGAATATGTATTTGCCCAGAAGTATATATTAAACACTTTGTGTTAAGCGATAGGGTTTGATCACAATTACGATGA
>LQRL01171555.1:20239-33098 GCA_001703475.1 Hydroides elegans | reverse complement strand
CCCCCATGATAAAACACCCCCAGGGTTAAACCCCCCCTTTTTTGCACACCCCTGAAAAAACCCCCCTTCTGTATTTATAGACATATCTGTTATATAATTTCATTAAAAGTTTGATTTAAACAATTTAGAATATGGATCCGATTCAAAACATTAAGAGAGGGAATACTCTGATTCTATATGTCAGTGAAATGTCGGTTATATGCTATTTATGTTGTCGGATTAGTAACCAAACGCATCTAGAGTTAATCCGTTCAGTGGATTTGCAGATAATGTGACATATTGCACTTGATTAGATCAGATACATATAAGTTGATCCCTACACAAAACATATTATCATGTATATATAAATCAACGATATTATTTTCTAATTTTATATCATATTTTAAGAAAAATATGGAGGGGGGTTTATTCAGGGGTGTGCAAAAAAGGGGGGGTTTAACCCTGGGGGGGTTTTTTCATGGGGGCGTTCTTTCCGGTTACCCTCGATTCCTACCACAGAATATTTGTTCTGAGACACTTCTTTTAAGTTACTTACTTTGACCGACATGCACTCACCGAGTCTTGAAAAATATCTTTATTTAAATCAATATGGTCATTTTGGGTAAGATCCAGTCAGGAACTTGCAAAAATTATATTACATTTACCTTTAATATCCTGAGCATATATATCAACAGCAATGGTGCAACCCTTAACACACGTTTGATTCTGGAAATAAAACATATGAAAAAAATTCAAATACGCATTACTAAAATTAAACTTAATGAATTTATTTTCAAAACGGATCTAACCAGTGTATAATATAAATTAAGCTCTTAACGGGTGATGTTTCAAACGAAAATACATATGCTTACCAAAATACTAAATGTTGACTTCAAAATCAAAAATTAATAAATGATATGATAAAAAAAAAGAATTATAAACTTACCCCTGTTCCTGAGGCATTTGGATCTGATTCAGTCTAAAAAGGAAAAAAAGCATTTTAAATACTAAGATTTAAAAAAAATCTTATTAATAAATCTAAATAATTATATAACGAATATCATACATGATTAAACAATCAGTTTTGCTTGGATCATAATCACTCAAATAATACTTAATAATACATAAGTTGCAGAAATAATACCTAATATTGCTCCTTGGATTCGAAGCAAAAAGTGTTTAAAGAAATCGATCGCAGCGAAATAGACTAAATAATACAAATAACGAGGACGCCAATATACACCCGTTAATAACAAGCATTTTTAGCCCTTGAAGCCAATCAAATTCTAAAAACATTGATTAAACGTGTTTCGAATGTTAGTTTTACACAGAAGTTGGACGGAACGAGGACCGGGTATTTATTCAGCTTGGATCCGCACTCCACCAAAAATACACAGACGGAAATAAATATAGTAACTTGATTTATTTCTTCTTTTTTTCAATTGTATGAAAAAGTTTGACCATAAGATAAACTCAGAACTATGATTTTAAAGATATGATAAAACCTTAGCGTTTGAGGGTATTTAAAGACACATTAGGCCTTAACCTGGGAGTCCATTTGGAGCATACGTTGAATTAAGTTAAGAGTCTAAGCGCTTTGGTGTGAACATGCTCGAAGGAAAGTTACTTTTATCGCTACAAAATTGGAAGATGTCATTGAGTCTATCTTTTTAGAATACAACTGGCCTGGGATATTGACAATAAAAAAAACTCAAAATAAGTAATGGCATGACCAAATAAGTTCCATAAAGAGTTGAGTTAGATAACGTTTATAATTAACGCCGCATTTTGCCCTTAAATCTTAACTAAGCTCGACAAAAAGTATTTTTATTTAACTAGACATATGTAAATTAAACATGAGCAAATATGTAACATTGATACAGAATTTCTATCAAAACAACCTTCACTAACCATCCTTCGAAAATTACTACAATTATATAACTTCTGATTGACATGGAATCCAAATATCTTCTTAACTTTCTACAAACCAAGAACTTGCGAGTATTAGAATCGCGATGCCTTTCAACGAACGATCTGGTATCGCGATTCCTGGTGTTTTTATTTTTAGCAATTTGTCTACAAATAATGGATCCCTAGCTGATAAAAATGGTAAAACTCTATGTAAAGAAGAAAACGATACATTCCTTGGACTAAATCAGTTCAAGAGGATCGATCCAAGATGCCATCGAGTACAAGAATGTAAACATCTTTATGAATACAATAAACTGGCAGCGGAGAATGGAGGTTTTACTGAGAAGTGTGTGCGTTTAACGAGATAGTAGTATATCAGCGCCCTGTGCCTATTGCGTTGGGCATTTGAAAGCGTGCTATCGGCCGAGAGGATCCGGAGCAATATAGACTTCGCTACATAATGCATTGATCACAAAATCGTTCACTGTAAACTCCAATACTCATATACAAACCGGTATGCATGTTTAAAGTAATTTTCCAAAATTGAAAATACGGTATTGTATCCCAGAAATTAATACATATTACAAGGACATGGTGTTGCATGCACTCCTTCGAATTGAACCTGGATACGGTCAGTCATTGGATTTAGACACGTCAGTCCTCGTATTATCAGGAATGACATTATACAGGCAAATAACAAATTAAGCAAGAAAAGGCGTTCTACTTACGCAGGCATCCAGACACTTTGTAACAATGGCCCTCCTCCAAACCTGGCATCCTCTCTGGCACTGAAACAAAAGTATAAATACAATTAAATTTTAAATTGCTAAAGGAGGCAGTAGAGTCTACTGGTGTAAAGAAACTGTGGACCGGCTTTAAATATTTTAAAACGGATGCAGGGGTGCACCTTAACCTGAAATCGACGGTCGCGCAAGCGACACTCACGCGGGCAAAATGACATTCGCGTGCAATATTCAACGTTGATATAACATCATGCCAAAAGCGAGCGCCGAAGGTGTGTGCGCAATTTTTATTTCCATTTGGATATAATTGATTTGTAAGAAGTTAATTTCCATCAAATGGACATTCGCATTGGCGCGAGTGTCGTCAGAAACTACACTCGCGCGGACGAAACGACGGTCGCATATGCGACCGCTAAGGTGCACCCCTGCGGATGGATAACGCAAACGTATATGAGGAGACAGCACTTTATAGAGATATAGACGTAGACAAAGGCTCATTAACAGAGGTGGATGGATTTGGTAATTGTTTTGCAGGGAGCGCAAATAATGGCGTAAGGGATCTTGGGACATGAAATTGGTTGCAGAGTTCTACATGCATTTATAATGCTGAATGCAACCGCTTTAAAGAATCTAAAACGAAAGCATAACGCAAACGTATATGTGGACACAGTAGTATATAGACATCATTAGCACTCAGCATCTGTCAATCAAATAGACATGATTCAGACATGATTAGCGCAAATCGTTGTCAGCGCCCTGTTACACCTTGTCATGTCTATAATAACATCAAGTCTCATTTTGGTTGATGACAGCTTATGATGGCTCCTACTGATAAAATTCATAGACATAGTTTTATTAGAATTCATCTGCTTATATGGGAACCTTTTTGATGGATGAATACCTACAGGAACGAAAAACTAAAAACTAAAAAAAAAGAAGGTATTGTCTAATTGCTTTCAAATTTCAAAATCAATACCCGTCGAATTCAGGCAATAGTAATATTGGAAAAATATGTTAAAATATCATGATAAAAAGCTAGTAATTTTCGCTGGGTGGGGGATGGCCTTGTATGGTCTTGTATGGTCTTGTAAGAAAAAAAAACGGTGGCCTTCCGCCGGGGGTATGGGGACATCATTCTGACGTTTTACCCGGGTAACGATGCATGACAAAAAAAAAACGGAAATTCAACAAATTGATTCGCGTGCATTTGACATTGTGGGAAGATCTTTAAGGTCGACACTTAAAATCACATTGAGCTAATTATATTTGTACACTGCCTTGTGTGACCTTTTGTTTTCGACAAATACTGACAAAAAAAGAACAATTTACATAGGAATGGATGAATAATATCACACTAAGTATAAACACAAAAGAAATCCACAACATTTCATCAGTTTATCCCGAGGGATACAAATTCATTGTAAGTTAGTACCTTAATCTTATCAAGCCTTCTCTATAGTTGTTTTGCGTAAACATATATGTCGTGTTTACTTACAATCAAATACAGAAATTGACATTTTCGACATCCAATGAAATAAAGTAGTCTGCGAACCTAATTACTGGATGCAGATAGAATTCAATCAAGTTCCTTGGTCGAGATTTTCTATTATGTTCTTTTTTATAATTATATTGCTAATTTAATAGATTCTTAATCGTACATGAATAAATCAATCTTTATGGAGTACAAAGGAGTATTTAGAATAAAAGGAAAGTGTATTCACATATACATGCACAACCCATTACATGAATATCTAAAATATTAGCTTATCATTTGAAAATAAAAAATACAAATACACTATATGCCTACTTTTCTTGGTCCAAGAAAAATTCAGTTTTTAGCTAAATATATGATATATTATTTGTTCTTATCACAAAAGCGCCATGTATCAAGCGAAAAACGAGGGGCGAAAAATAGTTTCCCACGACCTTATACATAAATATAACCTTTTAACACCATAAAGGCACTTAACACTTTCCATTTTTCGCATTGCACAGATCGTCAAAGAATGTGACTGTTTATGCGTTGGGCATTAAATGGACCGAGACGCAGAACGTTTGAAAAAGAGATTTTTCTGGATAAGGATTGGCTATTTCCAAAAATATTTACCGTAATACGAACATGAAATGAAATTAGATTTTACTTTCGGTTTTACAAATGGATTTGCGCATAACGGTTATACGGTGTTAACTTAATTGAGCACATTCATGGACGGATATGTGCAAACTGCCGAATAAACTCTGAGTCACGCGCAAGGTTATAACGGAAGTCCGCATATGCGTTTGTACAATACATGTACTAATGGGTCATATCTTAAGTAGTGTCCCTGGATCGAAGCTGTTTATATGGATCTGGAATGTGTTGGCCGAGATAGTGACCTCGCCATGTTATCAAAGTTCAGTGCAATCATGACTGAATGGTTGATGAAAGTAGCCCTCGAAGCGACAAGTAAAACTATTACTAACTTCCTTAAGCGTCATGAGATTATACATGTAGCCTAATATGTATGTGTTGTTACAATGAGTCTGAATGAAGGAAACATTTAGCACCAGAAAATTGAATTAATTGATAAGTCATCGTAATAAAACGCATGAATTCTATAAAATACATTTTATGGAAAACAAAAAATCATGGAATCCAGACATTTGTAACCATAATCGAGGTCAAAGCATGCGACTACAGAATCCAGAACCGCTTTTGAAATCACTAGCACCAGAAACCAGCAAACGAGTTATGACGTTGAGGTCAAAGTTCGCATTTCTGTCCTCAGAAAACCATAATAATAGATAGCGAACGCTCAGAAAACCAAACAAGAACAGCAAAATCAAACAAATATTTGCGCGAACACACACAGTTATGTTGACATCACGGGGTCAACCGTAGCAATGTGTTGTTAGGAGAGGCCAGGCACCTTTGGCCGCCCCACCGCTGAGCGACTGTTTGTGTGTTCGTTCTTGATCCGAATTGTTTAAAAATGTGTAAAACGTTGTCATTTTGACGTTGTCGATTTGTAATATTGTAAGAGTGTCGCGCGGTTGTTTGTGTGCTCGTATTTGACGCCACTTGGCGATAAAAAAAGATAGTCGCGCGACGTCGTAAAAAAAAACGTTGTCGATTTTCTATTGAAGCGGGTCTTGCCCCTAATTGAGCTATAATTGAACTCAAATGGTGTGGTTGCGTCTCTTCTGTGACGTTACGCACTTTCTGACGTTGCAACAGCAAACCCTGACCAGTATCATCAAGGAGCACAGGACTGCCACTCTAGCGTTAATGATGATATCATTGGCATCTGCCCTAGCTCCTTACCAAGAACACATGCTGCTTATGTGTATGGAAGCACAGTTCATATAGATATGACCTATATATCGATATAAAAGGGATGAAGAGATATATCGTTTTTAGGTTAGATTACTACCTTTCTAACATTTCTAACTGTCTTATAAGTCAATGAAACAAAACTTAGGAGGGACAATGCCTTCTTCTATGTCATTATCCATATTAACTCAGTTGGGGAGATTTCCAGATTCACTTATAAACACTTTAATTTGTTACAACATTGTTTATAGAGTAACAGAACACATCACATCTTAACGTATTAAATTCACATGTATATGATAGAATAATATATAAAATATGTTTAAAATAAGGGTCGAATCTGACAATGCAAGCATATATCAACACTCAAAACAGACATCATTGCACTAACATGAAATCAAAGATCACACAAATTAATAAAGCAATAAGATATCGCTTAATGACCAATTTCTGTATATGCATCCTGCTCTGGTACCGATTTATGAACCATCTGGACCGGCCTATCTGGACCGACCAGTACCCATAACGGTTGGTCTTGCAATAATATTTCTGGCAGGAGAACGGTAGTGGGTTCGGGATAAATATGCTAATAACGTCAGTGCATAAGGGGATGGTCATACTAAAAGAGACGAGGAGCGACAACGGGCAGCGAAAAGGGGATTCTATTTTCGCTTTTTTTTTACAAATTGATTTACTAAATTGCTCTTAAACGGGTTACCACTTAATGAGGGATCGACAATTATTCATCAATAAATATAAGATGTCTGACATTTCCAACATTCAATTTGGAATCCGTGATTCGAAATTGCATACGATTCCATCGGATTCGCCCAATTCCTGACCGAATCCGCTTTTCATTTCCCATGTAGCCAGACACTGTAAGAGACGTGAGTAAATCTTAAACTCCTAAACTCAGCTATCAGATCCAGCGGTGTCGATTTGCAAAACAAGCCAAAGAAATGCTGAGTTACTGCAATGCGATTACTTTTTTTTTGAGCTACGTCACCTTGATATGTTTGGCACTTTATAGGGGGTCACTTTCCGTATTCGATTTCAAAGTGCTGGAGAAACAAGGGAAATTCGGCTCACAACTTCATATTGTTCATCTTATCTAAAAAACTTGTGTTTGTGGCCCAAAGTAGAAGGAATTTTGTTAGAAAATCCTATTGTTATAGTCTTATTCTCAGGACACAAGACTCGAATTTGAAGCATTGCTTTGATAATGCGTACACAAAAAAGTGCACTTAAAAGTTACTGACACAAAAAGCCTGTATATCAGATAAACATTCAAAACAGAACAATGCATAGGAATAACCATACAAACAACCAACAAATATTGCGAATGATATTTATTTAAAAATAGGGCCTCGGCGGCTGAGTAATATTAGAAAAAATACTCATTTGGCTCTTCACTCAAATGTGAAAAACAGTATTATGCGGAAATCGTTGTCATGCCCTTCCTTGCTTTCGTCATTCACAAGATAGGCGACCTTTTTTTTTCAAATTTATTTCATTTTTTTATTGTCGTCGCTGTATCTATACACGTCACTCAGTTCCCGAGTCATGCATCATTTGCAACAGTTGCTTATCTACCGCAGACAGATCTATTGAATTTCTTTTTAAACTTAAAAAATGTTTTTCATATCTTTTCACATTGTTTCTATATGTCTCTATGCAAACTCATTGAAAGCTGTTTTCACTTTTTTCAAACTATATTAGGTCAGCTTTAATGCTTTTGAGCTTTTTTTTGTTTTGATATATCTAGAAGCGCACATGTAATCTTTTGATGATCATTCTTACAGAATTTTCCTGATAATTTACACCTCTCATACTGAAGTAGTCGAATTAATTTTTGTTCAAGTAAAATAAGGCGTTGGGGCTCGAACTTGCACACCCTCACCAACGTCCAGCAGGTTTTTTTTTTAATTAAACAAAACGGTTCACCTCCTTTTCCAAAAGACGCATAGTCTACCGGTGCATAGCTCCGTGTTTACATTAGCCCAATGCGTCAATCCAGTGCACTTTGTTATTTCAATTAATCCCAAATTAAAACCCGTCGAGAAATGGTGTCTATTCTCGCCGCTCTTTTCACGGGAATGAGAAGAAGAAAAAAAAATAGAGCAGTTTTCATTTGCAGGCCAGCAGCTTTTTACATTTGTTTTGTAGTTGCTCTTTTGGAAAGTTTCATTCCCCATAAGCTATCGGTCAAACTTCACAGGCTAACAAACAATGCCGCGTCGCTTTTTATAGGAAACGTGTCTATCTTTAGATTCCCATATATTTAAGACATTCTCGAACGGCGGCATAAAACTCCATCGGTGCATTGATAGAGTCTATTTGGGACACACAAACAGGATTTTTCTTTCGTTCTGTGCGTAATAAGGGGGCACTTTGAGGTTATCAGGATCTCTAACAAAGTCATGGTTTCTAAGAAGGGGGCCGGAATTATGGAATGAAAAGAACCGACTTGAATAGAGGTGCCACCAGGTTGATTTCGGCTATTCTGAAAAAAAGTAGAATCTGGACCTTCTTGCAAATGAAGAAAAACAAAAGGATTGTTATCTTGACGAAGATCTATCATAATAACGGGTGCGTATGTAACTGCAAATGCGTCTTAGAAATCGGTTTTTATATAACAATCAAGGAAATTTATTAGTTTCCAAACCAGTCTAAAATGGGATTATAAGATTCGTTTGCATTTTAGTTATTATTATAATTAAGTCGTTGTCAATAACAAATGATTTCTAATGTAGTCCTTGTGGATAACCAAAAACCTCTTCATCAAATATCAAAACCAAGGAAATAAGATAGCGATTTTAAACAAAATGTTACAATGTCTGGACAACCGATCTGAAGCGTGGGCGGTTTAGTAAATATATGTAGCCTAATCCTCAAAACTTTTTATAACAAAATATCGAATTCCGTGATTCTTAATCTATGACCACAAAATGACGAGTCTACAAAAATCGAAGACTGATCAGGGGCGTGTTATTATATATCGATAGATATATTTTTCCAGTGTTACCAAACACTTAATGGGTGTAACAGATGCGTAGAAGAGATATCGTTGAAGAACATCGAAAATCCAGAGACTCCTGATAATAAAGACAAAATATATAACCGAAATGTTACAACCATCAACGAGTAAAAAAGGTCGAGTAAACTAAATATCATAACAGTCTCAGAATAGTTGCCATGATTTTTTTTCTGTTCGAGGTTCCATATTTTATGGCAGCGTATGGTTTTGAGTAGAAGCGCGCGGCTGTTACGTAAAATGCTGGAGAAAAAATATATAAATATATTCTCAAATTTGACATGGTTTGTGCTTAGGTTTCGGTTTTTACGTTCAACGTGTAAGACTTATCTGCAGAAAAAAAACGTTACTGAGAATACTATGGCATCAGTTTAAGTCTTGGCCGGATCAATCAAGGCTTGCAAGCGAAAAAAAGGAACCTTATCTCGAATTTGTCCAATTTCGAGTTTGCCCTAAATAAGCAGGTACGGAAGGCCTATAGTTTGATCTGATAATAACATATAAATATGTAGAAATATCTAATATCATTGGAAGTAAATATAAACAAAACCCACAATTAGCGTATCAGAATACTTCTTATGCGACACATAGGCTATAGCAACCGCCAATCTCTGTTGGGCGGACAAAGTTTCAGCAAACCAATCCAGAGAGATACACCCAGAACCTTGTGTTATAATACATCAGTGCCTGGGTAAGGAGAATCGAGGTAATCTCTTCCAAATTTTAGCCATTAAGGTAACTTTACGAGAAAATATACGTTTTAGAGCACACGCTTGCTTCTAGAATGGTGTCCATACATCAGCTATGGGAAGAGAGGACTAGGGAGAAGTGCCTAGACCGCGTTCAATTTACCACATTGTTTAGGTATTCGTCCCAATTTGTCTTATCATTTGGGCTGGGAAAATGTAAATATTCTCTAGGTCAGCATGATAAATCTCTAATTGGGATTTTGCAATAGTAACTGAATGAGTGATTGTTTTACTTTCAGGGCAAAAGTTTGTGTTATAGGCCTATGTATTATGGACTTACTAGTCTCGGGAAATTACTATTTCATATACAAATTCCGCCCACCGGCGCCTTCCTCATTAACATATCGGTGGACATATAAACATTTGCAAGTGCAAAAAGAAAAGAAATTAAATATTGTTTATAGAAGAATACACCCCTTCCCCTTTCCGAATAAAACAATTGCGATATTTAGTATTGATTTTTACTACCTCTCCATAATAACAAGACTAAGTATATATTATAATAGAAAAATCAACAAATTGCGCCACCTGGACAAACAGCCCTATAATCCAAGAATTACTCTTTTAAAAGGGCGGTGATATTCTGAAATCAAAGAATTCGGAGATCGCTAATGCGTCAGCGAGACGGTTCCTAACCAACGACGTTTTGACAGATGGAAAGCAAAACAAGAGAATTTGGCGCAATGGAAGTTTTATGAATGAGTGTATGGGTACAGACGGAATAAGAGACGAGGTTGAGATCAATTGAAAGACGAAAACCATTTCAAAATCTGAAATTCACGCTTCAAGATATTTGACCTTTATTTATCTCAAAATCAAAAATACATGTACAAAGATTTTTTTAAACCATATAAGTGCATCTTATTGACAGCGTGAGATCACAATATATTTCAATTAAAATAATCTATCAATAATTAATAATAATTATAAACCACTTGATACTCACTGTAAACCAAGAGCAAAAAGAGCTTTTTAGAGGCTTTTGTGCCGTTTTTGAGTACGTTCCCCATTTCAAAGGCTGATACCTCAACAACCAATGGCCGTAAACGTTCAAAATACCAACATTCCGATAAAAATGGACACATTTTTCGAAAAGCCTCAAAAGCCACGCAGCAACAATCTCAACTTCTTGACTTGATTGGTGCCAAATTTCTTGCATACGCACACATCGATCGTCTATGTTGTTGTTTATCGTTTTCGTGGCGCATCTATCAACATCCGTTAAAACCAAGCGCCGATCTGGTTTTGGTCGAAACGAATATCCCAGGCCACTCTACGCAGATTTATCAAATTTAGAGGAATTATAGGGCAGGATGAAATAGGACTTTCCTGAGTTTTTTTTTCGCGATAGAGAGAGCTAGAAAGAATTGTTATTGTCTGGACATTTTCGAAATAGTTACCATTTAGGAATTGATCTATTTTCTACACAGTGTGCGCAATAGAAGTCAAAAGTGGTCAATTGAAATTTATACTATTTATAGCGGATTTTGTGCGTAGATGATTTCTAAGGCCGCGGTTACACTGAACTAGCAGTTTTTCACGTCGGGGATTAGCCCTCTATTTTGTCCACTAGTAGTCCTCTATTTTCTTTATAAAAACTCGTGTCAAACAAAGCAGCAGCTGTTTTTCACGTTAGCTTTTTTTAGTCAAAAGTGGTTACACTGCATTTTGTCACGACAATCTTGCTATAACACAGAGGAAAAAGCTAGCGGGAAAAACTGCTAGCGGGGAAAAAAGTGACTTTTTTAAACGTCAATTTTACAATAATGAACTTCATTTGAGTTTGTTTGACACCAATGATTTCACTAAACTCCTTTTGAAATACTGGAGGGAAACGGGAGAAAACCTCAATTTTTAAGCCTTTTCACTTCTTTTCCTGTCAGTGTAACCACTAAAAAAGCTCGCTTTTATAACTGCTAGCTTAAAAAAAAGTTCAGTGTAACCTCGGCCTTAATAACGTTTGAATGTTTCATCTCCCTATTTAATCTAATTACGTCTCTATTTCATTTTGCTTAAAGATCCTTGTGCATTGCAGGAGTTCTCGAAATGAGTGTTAATTACATTAGTCGCATCTATCAGAATATGGATGAATTCTATGTACGCCGAAAATAAAACACCTGTAACACCCTAGTCCTAAAAGAGCGAAACCCGGCGAGCTTATTACTATCAGAAATGACCACAGCATCATGAAGATATTTGGGGCAAAATCGCTGAATGAAAAATGCAAGAAAATGCACGGCGTCCAAATTCAAGACCACCTAGTACCTAACCAATTAGTTGATTTATATATAATTTGTTTATTTGAGCATTTAGTTGCATAATAAAAAGAAAGGCACGTTTGATGGTAGCTTCAAAGAAGCCATTAATATTGCTCGAAGCACAAGACACTCAAACCAAGTAACGGGTTTAACCTTTAGAGCATTTCAAGATTGAACATACGCCCTTCTATCCACTAAGAATGTAACCATTTTATTTACAACCAAAGTCTTGCAACCAATCTGCTTTTTCAATATCCAGTATGTCCAGTTCGAATACCTAGTGTTGGATCCAGGTTCGCAGCATAAAGGGGACGTGATTCTATTTAGGGCATTAAACAATGTCATCAAAACCCACATGAATTGGAATAGTCATACTATATTAGCACCACATTTTTTTTTAACTGATTGTAATAATGAACACAATGTCTGCCTATGAGCAATTATCAATACAAATTTGTGTCGCCCTCTTAGTTTGGAAACAAAAATGCACTACTAGATTCTAAAGGCATAGAATTTCCACGTTTACAGAAGCAAACGTCAGTAAATATCTCAACATTAAATCTCTCCTTTCTCAACAAAACCAAGATAAGCTAGATATTTATGATTTCTCGAAAAACAAACAAGATTTTCGGCTATATTTAAAACAACTATAAATCAACACCCACCCATTATCAATTTCCGGCTGCGGAAATATGTGCATTTTTGTCTCAAAGCACAAAATATTTACGTCCATGTTCATGTACATGTATGTTGTTATATATTATAAACTTCGTAAAATGGAAATACTTTTCATGTTCCTTGCATCATCTGACCAAGGCAATATACAGTACAACCTAAGTTACTGGAACATACACAGGGGCTAACCTTCCGTC
>LQRL01171546.1:2528-12956 GCA_001703475.1 Hydroides elegans | reverse complement strand
GGGGGGGGGGGTTGTCGAAGAGGGGAATTGCCCTACCAAAACAGGGAGAGGGTGGTCATGGGAGGAATTGTCATGGGGGAATTATGCGGAATCCATGTAATTCGGGAGTGCACCTTAGTAGCCACACAGTCGTATATACATACGTCGTTCAGACTGTGCGACTCGTTCAAGATGACGGTCGCGAATTTTAGTACAATGTGCATCCCAGTCAAATGCGTTATTTTTAATATTCAAATAATACAAAAATAGAGCATCATACCGTTGTTAGGGTGCCCATTACCCTAGAAAGGAATGCAACAGACTCACTGTCATGTATAAATCTGATACAAATAATTGAAACTGAAATGAAGGAATTTAGTAAATATGAAGTGCATTGGAGCATTACCAATGACTGAACATACGTTTCAGCATCAATTTATAAATGTAATTTTGATAACTTGACGCGAAATCAGAACATTCCATTTCAATTTATTTTTATCAATTATCTCTGTTTTATGCTGTTAGTATATTGTTACAATTTAATCAGCTCTAAACACATTCGATGATTTTGATCGAAAATTCAAACCATACCCACTCGGCAAAGCCACGTCCTTATCATGTCCCCTCGACGTCTTTACATGACGTCCTATTTCATACATATACTGGGCCTGTATGAAAGTTTTTCGGACGTAATTTTTAGACGCCGCATCTCCGTCCATATCTGAAATCCATAGGACGTGCACAAAAACGTCCGCAAAGATTTTAGATACGACGTCCTAAACAGGTTTGTGATGGGACGAACTAGGGACGGCCTTTTTATCGGACGTAATATCAATTGCACGCACATTTTCATATGAATATCAAAATTACATGTACTTTATACACAAATATCATGTATATACATTTTTGAGGAATATGAAAGATATTCATCTGGACTATCATATTCCATATTGAAATCAAAACAATTCCTACTGGAAATGGTAAAAAAATATTCGCAATGCTCTTAAACAATGGTGATTAATGAAGTCCTAAGAACGTCCGATTACGTCCCGACCAAAATATTTGGTCCTTTCAACGTCATATTGGCGCGTCAATAGGACGTCAAATTGGCAACGTCACTAGAACGACATTAATAGCACGTCCTTAAAACATGTGACCATTGACGTACCTGACGTGTATATATGTCACGTCATGAAACATGCGTCCTATTGACGTCATTTAATGACTCCGCTGGGACGTCTCGTTTCTGACATCTTAACGACGTCCTAATCGAGTCGCGGACGTCGGGGCGTAAAACTACGTGATAAGAACGTCCTGAGGATGTTGTTTGCCAAGTGGGATTACATGTTACAAAAAAAGTAAATAAAAAAGTCTAGTATGTGTAATTTTCATTCAAAAAGCAGTTTACTGTCAATTTATGTAACGAAATTATTCACCATGAGCTTATTCTACTTTTTTACTTAACTTCTCATTTGCAAATAAAATATCGCTCTAATAATGCCTTTTACCAAAAAATTACTTTTATGCAAAATCCAAGAATTCAAGGTATCATTTCAATTAAATTTAAGTTAAGATATATGATAAATATCTAAAATAGTGTTAATATTCTACTTTATATATAGGGTTTCTTTCCTGGGGTGAATTTTCCTGGGTGAATTATTCAAGGGTGTGTAAAAAAGTGTTAACACATGGAGGGGTAATATCACGTTTGATTATTTCCGGTTTATTTTTAAATATGCCCAACTATGAAGAAAATAAGGTGAATTCACTTGTCTGAAAAAAGACAGCTCACAGTGTGACCAGTGCCATATTATTTTAAAGAGGACCTTTTTTAAAGAGGTTTGACATCAGTGGCTAATTATAATAGAATCCTGGTGATTAAAGCTCATTAAATCTATTGTTTCATCTAATCAATGTTTAAATAATATTGATCTCACCAAGCTGTGGACTATCCAAAATACTTAATCCTGTTTCGACTGAAAACCAATTTATATATTATTTTAACAATTAACCGATATCCACTCGTCTTGGATAAAGCCTCAAAGTCATTCAATTTGTAATATCCAGATCAAAATAATCCATTGATCACTTCATTATATAAAATGAACAAATAATTTATAAAATAAATACAATAAAACACACATATAAGTTATATTTGGACATTTTTTTGTGTTTACATACAAATGGAAAGAAGAATCAAGGTCATTAAACACAGCACGTAAGTAAGGTTTGAAATCGAAAAATCGGAATGACGCCTGAACGTTAGGTTACATACTTGTAACGTCACGTTCCTTAGACACCATGGCGAAATCAACGGGGTATGAATGCGAAGTAGCGTTGTTGACGTCAAGCAGGCGCGGATCCAGAAAACTTTGAACCTCGGGGCGCAACAGTACTGTATAAATTATCAGGCTGAACCGGGGGGCGCAAATTTATTTTGTTGTCTTACATATAAGGGCGAACAGGGGGGCATGCGCCGGGTGATTTATATGGTAAATCCGCGCCTGTCAAGATCCATTTTTTGTCAGGTCGCGACGCAGTGAAATACAGCATTAACACATTGCTTGATCATTATATACAAGCCATATGGTAGATATAATATTCTCACACATATGTGCATAATTAATTATTTAAAGCTATGTGTATGTTTTTTTTTGTGACTTAATCATGTACATGGATATGCAACGTAATCGCTTCACCTTAGATAAATCCCTGAATAGTCTGCTGCTGTATAAACCATTTACTTTTAAAACACATATGACATATCTTAAATTGAATAAACTAAAAACATTCGAACTAACGGATCTTTTATTTTATCTACTTAAAATTATATGTTCCTAATGTGATACCACCATCAAAAAGACAAGTTTAATGCATAACCATTAGGTTTATTTGTTTCTAAATAGCAAAACGGACTTCGCAGACCAAATGATTTTTTTTCATTTAATATTAGATAATTGAAAGACTCTTTTAGATTTTTTTTCTTATTTTCAGCGTTGCTTCCAATAGCTGCCCTGAAGCCAAAATGCCGCTCCACAATTTCATCGGAGACCTACAGAGGCGCGTTATGCCCTCGCAACGCCACGCTGAAGGAGACACAAAGCACCCGTCCAAGTGTGAGTTCCCAATATGAATCCTCTGAAACGCCCATAAAAAGTTCTCTCATCATCAAGAAAAAAGGATGGAATACGATAATAGACACTTTTAAAACACATTTATTAATTAATGAGAAACCAAAGTTCGAGTAGAGTTTCACAACCCAATTTGACCAGATAAATGGGATACTAACGAGTTCCGAATCGCTCGTCGTTTTGTATGTTATACATGTACATCTATTATGGATTTAAACTTGTTTTTTTAATTTCGAAAATAAACAATTTTCCGTTCATCTTTCTTCAGCTCGCGTTGGCAAGAAGGTGGTGATGGACCAACAGAACGCCATGGTGAACAGAGGCAAGAAGGGGAAACTAGTGGTGAACCTCCCCGGATCGGAAGAAGAGGGCGGAGGCAAGGAGAACACAAAGGTCATTTTGATTCAAAATTACTTATGGTACTAAATTGTCCCATTTTTTTCTACCTGGTGCTGATAACCATAAAAAGTGAAAATTATCTAGAGCTTACTGATGGAATTAATTAATCATTCCAAAGTTGTCGAGTATCGTTGAATGATCGACGTCACTGGGTGCAACATAAACGTTTTTGGATGCCATTTTCGTCACAGACCTATAACGTTAATCAGCATTGCGACGAAGTCGATCATACAAAAGACTTACACCAGACGTCGTGACACAACAAACGTTATTGGCATTTTTCGTGCTTGCCCAAATGATAACGTTCTTATGACATCAAACCCATTCGCGACGTTTTTATATACTTTACCCGCACAAACTACTCGCACAAATTTCTATCTGAATAGACAGCAGTATTTATTCAATTGCCCTAGGATAATCCAGTAATTATCAGACTAAAACCGAATGGCAACCGACATCCGTTATAGGTTAAGATTTAGATCGAAGCAGCATATGTTCTCCTAGAATAGTTCCGATCTTAAAATGGTTACCGAAAACTTCTTTCCGAGGAAAAAATCTAGCATTGTCCATAGCGAATCAACCAGAATGAAAAACAAATGCAACGTAATTTCGCATCACAAATATTTAACAATACCTAGTAACTGCAACCATTCCGAAACAAATAAACCACTGATCGTCCTACTCAACATTTTCTAATTAAATACTCGATTCCGTTTTCCAGAAACGCGCGTTCCATTCGTTCGACGAGAGCACCTTCAAGAACAAGCAGTTCGACACGAAGCGACCGCGCAAAACGGACGCCATGGGAGGCGGGGTGGTTCAGAGGGGCGAGCGACTGAGCGAGATCCAGCAGAATATCCCGTCACAACAAACGGGATCGTGGGACAACACCAAGGCGAAGAAAGTGGGCGCTAAAGAAATGGTCGTAGTCAAACGTGAGTATGGGGGCAGCTATTATAGTTTTGAGATCTTAGCGCACAAACAATGACAAAAACCAAACACAAGAAAAATGACAGAGTTTCACCTTTTATTCTGGAGTAGCCTTCTTACATGATCGACAAAAAACACGCCCACAATATTTAAAAGGAAGAATGTGTTAAGCATACATGCCAAACATTTATAAACATTGTCTGAGTTGCATTAAAGAATAGTGGCACAATATCATGTAAATAATGTATACGACAAAAATCAACGCATTAACGTTACCTCACACGACGTCTCATCCTCGGAACTATCTGGTTCAAACTCTGAATTTTCATCATTTTGATCGTCACTTTTGTTAATAATATTTTGTATAGTCTTACGGTGTAAACCAAAAGCGTCAGATATAGATTTTATAACATTTGAACAAACCTTGCCCCTATGAATAACTTGAATCTTTTTGAAAAATTTGTGCATAAGCAAAACATCTTCACGCTTTGTTTCATTAATATTAGAGCGTTTTCTCATTTTGAATAGCTTTTTGAAAATAATAATTTTTGTAATAATGCAAATAAAAGATAAGTAGGGGTAGAAGGGAACGAGGCCTTTTATTCGAAAAAAAGATGAGTTTCTCAATAACATGAGCATTTTATTCGCACTGATTTTCTCATTCAGCTGAGAAGATCTTGCAATAATGAATTAAATGCAGACCGAGTTAATAGAATCTATGCCCAGTATGAAATTATATCCCAGAAATGTATGAGGTTAATAACATAGTGTAATCAGACATAGACACACTCGTGGTTTATCCTCCAGCAGCATTTTAGACGTCTGAGCTCTTATAATAAAGCAACATTTTAAAATGGTATATAGCAATAGCTTTTTTTCGAAAAAAAAGTCTTATTAATGACCGGACCTTAAAATAGCGCTCTAGTCATTGTTTGGGGTATAGATCTTTGACATTTGTGAGCTATTACCGACTCTGATTCAGGTCAAAATATATGCAAATTCAAATTAACCCCTGCACTTGACCTTTTGATTATAAGGGATGTTCCACAGGTTTGGCTGGACTTAGAAAATTCCGGACGTGAAAGTAGGGTATACACCTATTTACAAAAATGATATATCAACTATGCAAATGTAGTTAATTGCTAAGCAAGAAACTGCATAAAATAGTGCAATTTTGAATTTTCTTGTTTCGATAAGTTAAAAGATATAACTGGTTTTCCGTGCGCTAAGATTTCAAATCTACAGTAGGATTGATTCAATGACCTGTTTCGCTCTGTAAAATGGAACAATTTACTCATAAATCAAACATCCAGTCCAATCTTTCCCTCATAGCAGTGTTTCGTTTCAAACGGATATTCACTCGTTGCTGATCTACTGTGGGTCAAGCGAGCTCTCTTGTTTAGCGAGGGATTTGGTCCCAACGTAGCCGTAAGAGTGATAGCTATGAAGATAACTTTTTAGACAAGTAGATTCTACTGTAAAATAGGAGTATTGAAGGGATTGTCAATCAAAGATGGCTCTAGACAGAACAATGCAGGCGTCCATTTTCTCCCCTTTCAATGAATGAAATATTCAAAACCTGGATGTCTTGATGATTGTCGGAAATATACCCTTTTCTATGATAAGTATAGGATAAAGAAAGAGACAAGTCCATTAGGCAAAATATTGTCCAGTTATGGGCGCAGCCGTCAAACCTGTAGAATGTTTTATGAATTTTACAATCCATTATCAAGAATAACGGACTTTTAATAAAACGTTACTTACAATCCACTCATTTATTCAAACATCACTCATTTTTTATGATGAAGTGTATCCGATATCACGAGATATACGGTTTGCAGCAATGTTAACTGGCGGGGCGGTCCCCGGGTGTCATGCTTGATAAAGCAAATTTGCATAGGTGTGATCATGGGAACTGTTCCCCGAGAGAAGTTTAGCACATGTGATGTTTTTAATCGAAGTTAACAAGGTCAATCAGAACGGATCAGTTGGCAAGGAACGTAATCTGATACTGACGGATAGATGTCAAACGGTGACAATGCGAACCGAACGAAAACACTGATAGAAGTAGACTGAACATTTCCAGACAACATATGAGGTGTCACACAGCTTCCGATTTTCGTCGCCATGTGCACGTCTATCAATGCCGAAATCTCTCACTTTTGAAACACCTGATCCGTTTATAAGACCCTATTTCAGTGATGGGCAAAGTCGCCGGTCATTCGGTCATTGTCCGGCTAAATATCGAAATGACCGGCAGAAATGCGGAACGTGCCGGTCATAATGACCGGCTCAGTTACCGCAATGTTTAATCAATTTATATTTGAAACTAATAAAATAATATAAAAAATAAAAATATTTATGCATTCCTTATGTAACTATACAAAACCCTCGAACCATGCAAGATTAAGTAAATTGTGTTTACTTAAGGTCAAATTATTAGTTGTATCACAATTTCTTGGTCCTCGCTCCGGCAGTTGGTGGCCTATGAATCTGGAGTATTTTTTATCTGTCCTACCGTTCATCACTTCGTCAGCACGGTACATATAGAACTTTTAAAAGAACATTCTCTACCAGAACAGAACATACCAGCCGAAACAATGACTTAAGAGTCTTTCAATTTATTATACAACGCCCGTTGGTCTCCATTCACAACGCTTTCAGTTTTGCAAATGCGATCAAAACTATCAAAAGGAATTTCCATACTCAGAGTTGTATTACGAACCTTTAATTTAAGTCTCCCACTAAAGAGCTGTATTCCGTAAAAGCTCGCAATTGTGATCATTTTCTCAAAAGCGCTACTCCTTGTTAGACATAGTTGGACCATTCAATCAAAATACACATCTACACGCTGATACATTTATTACGAGCCAATAACCAAGTCGATTAAAAGTTCTAGCCCGCTTTGGCTGAATAATCGAATTAGGTTTAAAAGGCATAGCTATTTCTTCTTAGCTTATAATAAATGTATCGTTCCCTACAAATTCGCCTTGAAAAATTATAGATTTTTTTTCATATTTCATACTCCCGTCGACGCACTACAGGTGTATAACTTATTTTTTTAAAACCAAAATTCTAATCTGTCGGCCTCTCAGTTTTTGCATGTTTTAAATAATGATGACAAACGATAAGAAAGACACAGACTATACACACAGTCTAAAGGCCAGGGTATCCTGAGGATCTGCACATAAAAAAAGGTTACACTTGTATGACCTCAATTAATATACAGGGTGACCAGCGTCAGGGAAAATCAGGGAAAGTCCCGTTTCAAAATCAGGGAAAGTCAGGGAAAATCGACCTTTTTGGAGAAAATCAGGGAAAAATCAGGGAATTTCATTATGAATCAGGGGAAAAAAATCAGGGAATTTCGTTAAAGTATTTATTCTTTATCTCTAGGAAATTTCGCTTTATTTTTTTAGAAAATTTCGCTCGCGCCTTCGGCGCTCGCATTGTGTGAAAACTTCTTTAACATTTTGGCTCGCGCCGTCGGCGCTCAGATATAGACTAAATATAGCTATAGTTTGTTAAAAGGAAACATCTTGGATCAGGGGAAAAATCAGGGAAAAAATCAGGGATTTTAAACTGTCTGGAGACTCAGTAGGTCACCCTGATATACTACATAAATGACCGGCAGAAAATCCAAATGACCGGCACATTTTCGAGATCAGTCGGTCATATGACCGGCAGACTTCCAAAAGATTTGCCCACCACTGCTATTTATAAGATCCTCGTTGTGAGAAAGATGGCAAGATCGCGAAAAATGGGATACGGATATCGGTATGAGGGAAAGCGCTTCGTGCAGTACAGTTTAATCTCAATACCAACCTTAACCCCAATATCTAACGTAACTTTTAAATCCAACGTACCGGATGATCATGATCAATGTTCCTAAAAACTAAGCCGAAAAACCACACGTGTCGATTTTGCCTTTACTTTTCATTCGATTGAAATTCCGAACAATCAGTGCGTAACCCGATTTAATATCCATATTTTTACCCTTTAGCTCGCATCGTGACAGTGAGTGGCAGCTCTCTTGAAAAGGAAGAGAAAAAGACGTCGTCGCGTCTTCCCATGCGCAAAAAGAAGGTGTCGCCGGTGGATGTGCCGATCCCGAAACAGAAAACCGTTTCAAAACACCTCCAAGGTGAGGACTGCATCAGTTTAAATTTCATGTTTCGTAAAGACAGATTTCGTGGTTGTAACGTGAGTGAAAGTACTCCAAATTTAGATGATAATGGCTTCCGCATATTATCGATTTAAATTGTCACAAAATCATGTTTCAATTTGACGCCACGAATAGCGACGTTGCGACAGCACCATATGTACCGACAAAAATTCGAATCAAAATATATTGTTAACATGGATGGACCTCCTATCGAGTGAACACGTAGCATTTTTCGACTCACAACCGCCCGACCAACCAATATGTTTCAACCCAGCATACTCACACCCCGTTTCAGGTACCGCGTGGAGCCTTGCTGAACTCTCGACCGTCATTTCCACTCTTATCGACGCGCCCCCTGACGGCGTCAAAGATCTCGACGGCGCATGCTCAGACTACTTCAAAGTGCCACACTATGCCAGGGACTACATCAACTATCTACAGGTGAGAGTGCATATGATGTCGATGCATATGAATTTTAATTTCTGGATACCTTTTGCGTTTACGTTTACCTAACCATAGATGATCTTATTGCCCTAAGAATGTCGTTACTTTCAAACAGTAATATTTTCGGACGAGGTGCTACACGAATGGATGCTTGATATCATCGTCTTGTAAGGTTAGCGCGAACGTATTGAAATGGATCATGATAATCATACATTTTAATTCATACGACTTCGGTTTGAACTTTCTTTCCGGACACTGATTTGAACTTAATATAATACTTAATGAGAGTAATGAAAGGAGGCCTAAACGGAGAGAACTACCTGATGACGGCTCCTAGTCTTCCAGTCACCGCATTGAAAAACACAAGATCCAACTTCGGTCTAGACCGAACATGTCAATAGTCTGTAAAAATCGATTCGGGAAAACGTAGCATTCTTTAATTTGTTTAACGTCAGCTTATATGTAACGGACGTCAAATTTGTCCTCGAATCGTGAAGATAAAATCTGACGTCAAGAACGTTGTGTATAATCACAACAGAACTGCACGTGCGAAATACAACTTCGAACAGCGTATTACATGTACATCGTTACATACATGTAAACATGTACAACTTGGTAGAATGACCATAATGGTGCGTATAAATAGCAATGCATTTAAAAAGAATACACCAGATCGAGCTACGGTTCTGTTTTAATGCAGGTTCAGCCTGAATAAATAGTGGTTCTATGTAAAATAGTAAATGCATCTAAATATTGTAAGGTTACTGAAAAGGATTTAACAACAAAACGAAAAATAAACTTTTTTTCCGAGTTCTAACCGCATCATGGTACAACTATTCTGTGCTCCTGTTACAGCTCTTTCTAGGCAGGTTATCGAAGTGTACATACATAAAGTTTAATCTGGCTAGACGTTTTTCACTCCGTTTTATCTGTTATTATCTCTGTTGTTTTGCATTTATCAGACACTTTTTATGCCTTTTACACGTAATCCGATCAGGATTAGACATTTAAGTTATATGTATTTTTTGTGGCTG
Organism: Hydroides elegans; assembly: GCA_001703475.1. Taxonomy (NCBI): domain Eukaryota; kingdom Metazoa; phylum Annelida; class Polychaeta; order Sabellida; family Serpulidae; genus Hydroides; species Hydroides elegans. The sequence goes on along the minus strand of LQRL01171546.1, from coordinate 2,874 downwards.
GGTAGTTTTGACGTTTAGATTTGTTAAGAGTATAGATATACAGATTAAGAGAAATGTACACATTTTCAGTTTTGTATTCACAAAACATTCACGTAGATCTATCATGAACTTCAATCAGCCAATAGTTTCTTTTTTGCATGAAAGTGGGATTGTTCAAAGTGTTTTGGCGCATATAGTGTATCGGATGATACGAGAATATGTGGCTCAAGAGGAAATGAGTGCATTTACATATGATCCGTGATTTTCCCTCCAAACTGATCAGATTTTAAGTAAAGCAATATAAATATAAGGGAGTGCAGATTAAACATGACGATCAACTGATAATGTAGACGTTATACGGTGCGTA
>LQRL01171537.1:1395-13065 GCA_001703475.1 Hydroides elegans | reverse complement strand
AAAGACGGTAATAAATATTTTTTTTATTTCTATAGACAAAAAAATGTTTTGTTGTGAGGTTATAATCAATATCGACAATCACTTTTATTAAACAAAGACATTATAAAAATACTTTATTTACATCACTGACTCCAATTATTGAGCTTATGTTGTTATCAAATACAAAAGCTCTACATCCGCATACGCAAATGGCGAATCTGATCATTTAAATAAGACGAACCTTTAATGAGAAACGTGTTCCTAGTCGTAGTTAGTTGCTCATCTTTTATTGGTTAGCTTAAATAATTATTTATCATTGAAATATTGGATAAAGTATGACAAATATGTGTTTCAAAGCCTCGCGGGGCTTCGGTCCTAGCTGAAAAATTCAGGGGGCTTGTGTCCTACATGCAGGGATGGTGGACAAATACGATTGTGTACGCCTAGATTCTAATCACATACAACTGTGGGTCCGTATTACAAAAGTTGATTTTTTAAATCTTTTTCTTCAAAAACTCAATGAATTTGAACAAGATACCGGTTTTGAGATTTTCCCTTGTGATTTTATGAATAAAAGTATGACAAACATGTGGCACAGATCAGCCACATGACCAAATCATGAAATTCCATTGGCTATTTATAAATACTTTGATCGGAAAAACCCAAAATAGCATTTGTAAATAAGGGATACAAACATGTTTTAGAAGGAATATGGGTCATCTCCACAAGAAAGAGCCAACTGGCAAAACGTTATTACAAAGGAAAGCCCAGTAGGCTGGGCTTTCCAAAAAAGACGAATTACATTTTCCATACAATTCAAATACAATGTACTTGACAATTTCCCCAAAATACATGTAAATAAAAATCCTCACCTCCGTTACTCAATTTGGTATCGAGCGGGAACTTATGAAGCAGCTGCTTGGCTTTGTGGTTGAAATATTTTTCGAACTTGCATCTAGCTAGTGCAATACACTCATTTATGGTGTGAGGGCGGGCAGCGCAGATTTTGCTAACTTGAACACTACCGTCTAGGTTGCCACTTTCGGAGAGGGACTGAAATAAAGGGCATAGATGAAGAGGCGAAATAGTATAGTTTTGGAAAAAAACATTTCACTAAGAATATATGAGGTTGTATATGATGTAGGTCAAACTGCGGTTAAGAAAAGTTACATTTTAATTTTATTTATCGAAACAAATCAATATATGTAACTGTACATTGTTTTGTAATCTTGTATATCCAACATGTACCGGCATGTTACAGAAACGACAATTTTCGAGCAATAAGCGTTTATCTAAAAAATAGGTTTGATCCAGAATAGGTATGATTTCATTCTGTATTATCCATAAAACAAGTAGTTTCTTTTGTTAAAATATGTCTTGAAGATATTTAAACATCTAAATTGTTTTAGTATCGAAATTCCATATAAGGCCAAACCACTTACCTCCAAAACCTGCTCGATATCGCTATTGACACTCCAGAACTTGGTATAACGCGCGGGTTTGATGACAAAGGAGCTCTCAAACTTGTCTCTCGCCCACTGGATGCAGTGCTCGATTTGCGCAGGAAACGATTTCAACGTGCAGAAAGGAACGTCTTCGTCCACAGGGTCACGCTGAATTGAGAAAAAGATATACAGTATGTAGTAAAACTCGTAAGTTTTTGGTTCAACTATATTTGTAAGCTACAATTTATTCATTCAATTATCTTTCATGGGAAACGAATTTAGCGTACAGAAAGTTACGTCATTGTCAAAAGGATCACGCTGTAGCATAACAATCGAAATTGAAAATCTCTTAAGTATAATCTACTGTATAATAGGATTGTGTAAAGAATGCTATTGGTTTTCTTTGTGTCTTTTAAACGATCAGTATTAAAAGTTTAACTGTTTTAACAATACATTTCGAGCTATATCCTGCATCCCGTACTCTTATACTCAAAATGCCATAAACGAAATAATGTGCAATATACGTACATGTAGTAATTTAGTTTCTCTAATTGGACTGTAGGAAACCACTACAGGTAATAGCCAAATTAGTTTACATAGTTTAGTTGAATAATCAGTTTGAACTGTTTCTCAAGAAATGTTTCTATGATCACCGATTGTAGACTTGCATTTCATATATAACTACTTTATTTTTTAAAGCACCCCATAGTCTAGTGTATATATACGCACATGTTCTGTGAATTTTCTCACTCTGAAATGGTTCATGTTTGGTATTGTTTTCTTAATGTATACCTCGAACTCGAATAAGCCTTTTTTATTTACCTGACTGCTATAGGACTCGGTGAGATGCGGCACGATGACCTGCACGTGACCTTTGGCGCCCATGGTGCCCGACTCCAACAGAGGGCGTTGGTTGGTCACGCAGCGGCTGGAAAAAGCCACAAGATAGGTTGTGAGTGCAAGGAAACCAGCAAAGAGAAAATGTTTTTTTTTTTTGTATTATACAACACAATTTTTGGCTTAACATACATGTAGCCTACTTAAATTCGAGGAAAATATGTTCGATTCGAGTACAGGGTGAACGAAGCTGTTCAAGGACAAACAACTAAGTTGAGCATGTAAGTGCCACCAAAAGAGGAAAATGAAAAAGGTCCGATGTAAAACCATTTAAGTTTAGGTGTACAAATGAACAGTAAATGTTTATTTTTTATCAGTTGATTTTTCTGTTTTTACCAGCTATTTGTTTTTGTTTTTATTTTATGATGAAATACTATATAACCTGTCCATATATCGCCGTGCTTCGACATTATCGAGCGCATTCACAACGATATCTTGATTTGTGAAGAAGGCGTCGTGGTAGACAGACGCTTCCGTTTGGGGACACACTGCCAAAAAATCAAATGGAATGTTCGATGATGAAAAGTAAACACACTTTATCATTCAACATATTTCTATTGTGTCATGTGGATGGCAAAAAACATTCTTGAGCAGCCCATTATTTGTTAAGATTGAACTGGTTTACAGAAACAACAACAAAAAACAGAGACGCAGTAAACAGCCAGCATACCTTTGTGTTGGTGTGCCGTGATATTCAATTCTGGGTTGATTTCTATTGTGGATTGCGCAGCTGTTGTACTTTTTGGTTTCTGGATTGTACATGTACATATGTATGTATGAAATGCACTCAAAATCAAAATATTTTTAGATATCAACGGGAAAAAAATATATTGGGATCCAAGATCACTTTAAGGCAGATGCGTGAATTAGCCCACAAATCTAAACATGTACGTCTTTTTAAAATATAATTTGCACCATCGGCTATTTTTTTCAGGTGTGGTAACTTTTTTAAAAACAATTTTTTATCAAAGTATTTTTTAAAAGTATAATTAGAATTATCATTATAGCCATATTTATTCAATGCCTACCCTTATATGGTTTGGCCGAAACAGGAACTGTCGATTGAGATTGGATTTCTCAATAAGGTCATTGTCCGTGATCGTGATGTTCCCGCCTCCATTTTGAGCAGACGATGATGCAACGCCCAACATGGCGTAGTTCTTGAGCATCTCGCAACCGATCGCGCCGCAGCCCACCTGGTTGGCAATGACAATAAGAATGTTATATATTTTACATGTACCTTAAGGAAAAGCGATATCTTCTAAGTTCTCATAATATCTGAAAAATAAAGAATCAACTGAGATTTTCAGGAAAACAATGAATACCATACATGCAATGACGTTATATGTCTTCAGCCTTAAACAGGCCTTTATCTTTTAGGGACAAAACATACCATAAATAATTTGAGTTTGGCCAGCTGTTCGCATACTGGTTGGCCCACACATATTCGGAGACTGTCATAGCGGTCTTGCCTGAAAAGGAAAAAATATAAATAAGATGACCTTACAAAAATTATTTATATTAAACGCTAAAATGAGTAATTTAACTAACTACTATATTTCGCTGAGACGACTATTCTAACTGGCCCTTTCAAATAATGTTCTACAATGTTTAGTTAGGCTTCATACAGTTATTATAATTAACTTACCTAGGGATAAATTGATCAGCTGTGCAGTTATCCAATCCGCTTAACACCTCGGTGGCATCCAAATGCAACTGCGCGAAACAAAATAGTTCATGTACATACATAATAACAGACGATACTATTAGTATCGAAAAGAAGTCAATATTATAAATATAAATAATTTTCAAGATCGACTAGTCTAATCGTCATTTTATTATAAAAAACAAAACTAATTTACATAAGTTTCATGTTAATTGTTTAACAAATATATCGAAATGTATTTTGGTAACCGTAACAACAATCAATACCCATTGCTTAAGAGGCGAGAACTTTCCCGTCACCGCTTTCAATGCCTCTTGCGCCACAGCGCCACCTAGGTACGCACAAAGTGGCGCGAAACAGCCCTGTGACGTCATACTGAGACGTGTGATGACGTCAGAGCTTATGTCCTCGATCGGGGATACGAGTTGCGAGTTGATCTGTTTGGCAATGGTCAATAGTGTGTCTGCATCCTTAGTACACCTTTGTATGATAAAATATATTGAATTTGCTAAGAGAAGAGAAAGTATATAATATTTAATATCTGTCTTATTGTAAAATGAAGCAGAATTATCGCGGTCAATCCGGTCTAGCAAGTCAAAGCTAGAGTAAATTCAACAAATATCAAACACATTGACTTATTTCATTCACAATTTTATCTAATCATATGATTTAGCAGCAGTACTCATAATTCCATATTCATTACGACCGCCCATAACATATAGTTTTATCGATATGACATCTAACCGTTCAACCAACGAAAAAGCCTGTCAACTCATCAAATTGAGTAAAGCATTACCTGACATTAGGCATGCGGGAATGTTGCTTACTAAACGCATGTAAGGCTTGCATTCCCAAGTGAATATTCATGGGCGCACCGAACTTGCACAAATCTGGAATCTGGACATCCGGGCTCCTTAGCTGTTCTTTCATGCTTTTCTATATCATAGGGAACATAATAACATATTGTGTTTATATTTCATATAAGTGCATGATAAAACATTGTCACTTTCGCTCTAATTAAGCGTGTACTTAAAAATCCAATCCTGCTGTCAACTCGCAGGAAAATACCGTTGTTTTTTTTATGTCTTTTTAAAATCACTAACAACGGATGGCATCTGGATATGTAAATCTTGATGTCACAATTGACAGGTCATAAATTTTACAAGGTTCAATCAATTTATAAAAAATAAATAAAATTCATGTTAACAAATTAACAACAATATAAACATACGAAATTGAGGGTGACTGGTTTCTTGACTTGCAACACGATGCCTCCGCTCTCGTACGCGTCAAAACCAGTTGTGTCGCCAATGCTGAACTGGTGCGGGTTGATCACTAGGAAACAAGAAGGGGATGGAGTTATCAGAAATAACACCTTCAAATGATATATGAGATTAACATCCCAATGATGACCATTTAAGGCACACATCAATTAGCATATCTTTTAATAGAGGAAATCTAGATTTTTCTGAGGATTAGGAAACTGTTTCTTGACAATTTGCTGCTACTGCTTACTAACTAGATTAAAATATGATCATTCAAAGTTATTTCGTCTTTCAACACTTATATAGTTCTGTGCCGGTATTGGACATCACCGTAATACAGAGAATATTCCACATTTTATCAGTCCTTTAAACTTTCTTAAAAGCAACATTTTGTTTACCTTTTACTTGGAACTCTTTTCCGTCGACCTGCGTCATTCCTTTGACCTCTTTGAAGGTCACTACGTCTTCGTTCTCGAGACCATGCATTCGGTTGTCCAAGGTCGATACTACACCCGGGTTGTCCTAAAGTTACAGACACGTAAGAATTTGATGCAATTAATTGGCCACAAGAATAACCTAAATAGAATATACACCAGATTTCCCTGAAGTAGCAAATGTGTACGGCTGGTAAATGCACAGGACAGGAGCAAAGAACGTGTGGCTTTTACTTTTAAAATTCTTTTTTTTTGTCAAACAAACTTACTCATTAATGTTAGGTTAAAATTAAAACTTCGAACTCCTTCTTGATCAATTCATACTAACAAATAAACGTTTATTAAATTCTAATTTACACCATTCCCACATAATACCAAAATTACTAAACACTTCAATGTTACCATGGTGATGGCCGAGATGAACAGCTCTTTAGGCTCCTCCCCATTTACATCCACAACCTCGAAGGCGTCTCCAAAATCGGCGAACGCCCAGCAGAACACGCCGTACACGTCAGCGGTCAGGAACTGGTGAAACAAGTGACACATGTTTCCTTGTAAGAATTATCGTGGAACAAGCATATGAAAGGTTTTTTTTTAATAATAAGGGTTGGGTCATGCGTTTCGCGGCCCAACATACGAAATCGATAAGTATTTTTCTTTTGATCAAATATATCAAGTACCAGACACTAAGTACCAGCGTAATATTTTGTAATTGTCAATCTTGATTAGTAGCCTAGTATCAATACTAGGGATGGGTCGGAGCCAGATTTTCGGCCCCGGGGCCCCGTGACTCAAACCCCGCCCCGTCGCGGGGCACCGTCTATACCCCGTCTATTTATGTTACACCGAGCCTTGACATAAACTATATTTGAAATAATAAGATTTCTTTGCAAGGTTAGAATTATGAATTCATTGAAAACACAGTTATCCATATCACTTATAAATAGATGTTTAAACAGGTCAAATGTGAATAATTGATATATTTTTGTCTAATATTTGCATGATTTTGATCAATTTAAGCATCCTTTGTGTTGTTGAAAGTAGAGGTCATTAAGGACGACGGGGCCCCGGGGTCAAATTTCGCCCCGGGGCTAAACTTTCATCGACGGGGCCCCGGGGTTTCGGGGCCCCGACCCATCCCTAATCAATGCTCAATTTATTTCAAGGAAACAAATTATGGTATACTTCCAGAGGAGCAAATGCACACTTATAATCCATGGACTTATAACGCATACCTTGATTTGGGGATTCTTGTTTCGACAGAACTGGTTCACACGAAGTTGTATATCAAGCGACGCTTCGGTCAAAACGACGCACTGGAACATGAAAAAGATTTCCAATCATCAAGAGAGTTTTCCAAATAGGAACTCCTCTTTGCTTGACTGTATTCAAAGTTGAAAACCTTCCCAATGATTTCTTAAATTATTAATTTCATTGGCCCAGGGCGTAATCACAAATAACTACAAAAGACTATTGAATAGTCAAACATCTGGAATGCGAAATGAAAAGTCTAAAATCACTTAATCATCACATGTTATATAAAAACTGAACATTTTGTTTACCTGATAATCAGCGAGAAAGTCGAGGCTGGACTCGGTAGTCAAGGGTTCCGTTTTCACTTGGACGGATACGTATGGGTTCAACTCGGCCAGTTTGTCGCGACAAGCCTCGGCCCTGCCAAAACAAAGAGCCATATATCCGGAAAATGAATGAGCGACTTGAATGAGTCTCTTTCAAAGGGTGAGAAATACAAAATTTTAGATCCGTCCGTTTGGAAATAAACATACCTATTATGTATACTAAAAACACTTAATTTTATTTGACATTTTGTAGATCTGCTGCGGATATTTGAAACACATGTGACACACAGTGCTGTCGGATACATGACCATGATCTGAGACACTTAGTTATATCATATCATATCAATATATCATATCAATATAAGTCTCATACCGATTTTTTCCCTCTTGCACATCTTTCTCGGTCAAGTAAAATTGACTTCCCAAATCCATGAAAGTCGCTGGTTGACTGTCTTGCAGGGTGATGGACTGAAAAAAGAAAACCCATTCATATCAATAGCATGTGTCTTAAATAACTTAGTGAATTGTCATTTTAATTTATAATGGACGGATATATGTAACTAGAGACAATCAAATAAGTGACAAGTTGTATTGGAACTTTAAGGAGCAACGCGTTTACTTTAAGTTTATATTGTACAGTTTTCAGACTTACCTTAACACCAGCTAAAATGATGTTCTTCGCTGAAAATTCAAACAAAAAGTAAAATTCCACATTTTGTGCTTATGATTTAAGACAGAGTTACCAATATATCAATATGTCAAGACATGCATACTAATCTGAGTATTATTTCAATACTTCTAAAGAATCATTACTCCGTTACATGAACGACGAACTCCACAGAAAAACAGCAATAAATTGAAATCAAGGTCATGAATTATCGATTAGATTTTTTCCTAAATACCCCTGTGAAAACATGTTACATACATAACATGCAGTTTATAAACGTGAATGACTGAAAACGAGTTCCGTTCCTTGAATTTTGAAGATTATCTATTTGAACACCACAAGCTGCCTTACCTATCTCAACACCAAGGCCCCCGAGGCCACAAAGTAGAACGGAGGAGCGAGCCATTCGCTGCATGGCGCTGTCACCCAACACATAGCGCTGTCGGCTGCAAAAAGTCAAAGGAAAATAATTTCATATTATGCGCATACATATCATCATTATCTGTGCATTAAGGTAATTAATCCACTTTTTGAACAGAGGTTATAAATGCGCTGAATGGCACCCGATCTAGCACAAATGACAAAAATTAACTTTCATATCAAATCATAAGGACAATTTCTGCGAGAAAATCTTTCAAGAATCGCTATATTATAACAGACTATTAACATTATGTTTCGAGTCGATATTTCTTAACAGCAAAAGCCTCCAATGAACACAACCCTTCACAAGGTATAAGCATAGGTCATTTAATAAATAAGGAATGAACTACCGATAGGAACCTAGGTGTTTAATCACGAAGATGCAAGTTGTATTGTTGCTGTCCTTTATTTAAGTTTTTTTTTTTAAATATACAGATGAAAAAGAAACTTGAAACCTACCTGTACAATGAATCATCAATTTCCGTTTCTGTTGCCATGGTGCGAAACAGTTTCCGTCTGTCCTCTTCAATATTGTTATTATCTGTGCAAAGGAACAAATTTTCTTTCTCACTAAATTGATAAACACGAAATTCCCTTAATTTGAACATGTGTTAATATCTTGCGATATCCATATGGTCATCTTTATCTATGCATATGATATATATTAATATTTCATGACTTCAACTCACTGTGTTATTGTCTTGACATATCAGAAAATACAGAACAGACTCTTTTTGTCTCACACGACAGTAACTAATAAAACAGTTCCACTGCAATACCACAGCAAAATTCTGTAACTTAATAGACGGGAAATTAAGTATAAATCAGGAAGTTGCTATGCTATTCTGCTCAGTTCACCATTTCGTCTAGATATAGAAAGAGCACAATGAGCAGGGATGACTCTCCTCATTAAATGTAATTAGTGCCTAGTTATTTGTTTGAGCAGGCAATGTGAGTAATTCAGTCAGTGTCTCGCGTAAAATGAATCGGTATAATATCATTTGCGAGAAAGACTTAAGTCGAACAAGAACATCATTAAAAATAAAAAAAATACCATTGTCCATGAAACAACATGATGAGAAAAGTGAAGGCTTGGAAAATTATAAGGGTTGGGACCTAAAAAATCATCTATGTAAGGCTAACCAAGGCATCTTTCACACAAAACAATTACCATTTGTTAAGCGAAATACGAAAGGTGCTGGCATTACCCCATTTCTGGCATAGGCAAATTACCCGAAGGATTAACTACTTTATACAATGAAACGAATAAAGAAAATGATAATAAGAATTGAGAATAATTTCTTTTTGATTTTACAGGCAGCATGTTTCATTACTATGTCTGATTTTTATATTAATTGCTTTTTCATACTTTTTTTTTGGATGCCTTATACGGTTATTTGAAAAACGCATTGTTGAGGAAAAGTTCCCGAATCGTGTCGAGTTTACGTGTACTTCACATATTTCGAAAAATGTAATGTAAAACAACTACCCATATATAATACAACGGTTCAATCGCTTTTATCGTTTATCCCAGGAAAAACTCTTACGTGACCTAGAACAGAAAATCGTTTACTATAAGGGTTGAAAATAATAAGACGCCAAAAAAATCTAAATCAATCACAATGAAGCATTTGTGAAACACAAGAAGGCGCAAACAGCACAATCCCCCAAACCGACCCCCGCCCCCCTCCAATTCGAAGGGGTATGGGTGATAATACATATATTTCACCTACATGTATTCGCCTCTATTTTTTTTCTAATAGCCTAAAGACATATGTCCAGATAAAACGCTTTTAAGCCTCCTTAAACATTTGTGTAAAAGTCGTTCAAAAGTGTCTTGTCCGTACAAGTTCATGTTTCTCTAAATATCGCTATTTATTACCAATTTGCCAAGTGACTCTCAGTGACTGGAAATTGTATTCGGTTGAAACATTCAAAAGCAGGGTGACTAGGCATTCCAGTCACTTTCAAATTGCCTGATTTTCCCTTATTTTTTCATGATCTAAATAGTTAAACGTTTAAATTTATACCATTTTACATTGCCATAATAGACAAGACTTATTTGTTTTTCAAACAAATGGTAAATAAAATGTCGTAGAAATCAAAATATCTGCCCGTTTAGCATAAAAAAGGTGTTACCTCCACAATTTTCGGTTGGTAAAAAAGCCAACCAGTAGCTCAAAAGCATATAATAAACAAAAGGAAAATATTACACATATATAGGTTAAACGAATATTTATGCTTTACAAAATTTATATATTATATACATATTTAAAAAAAATAGAAATGCGCGAGCCGAAGTCGCGAGCGATTTTTGTTTCATTGACGGGTAAAACCACATCCCTACAAGTAACAACCATTTAAAATATCTAACCCGTATAAATTCATTTATATATAAACAAGGAAGTATTTGTCAAACACGAGCAGGCCCCAACCGCCCCCAAACTCGAAGGGGTATGGGTTTTTTATAGATTTTAAATATATTTTCTATGAAACCGCTAATTTTGGACAATTTGATAACTACCGGTGGAGTGTTGTTGACCGAAATGGTCAGAAGGTACATCTACGGACCAAGACCTTTCAATTAAGCCTATAAACATGTCTCTTTGACCTTCCGTTTAAAAGTTCTAGCCCGTACAAGCTTAAGTCTTGAAACACCGCTATTTTTGTTATTTTGGCCAATTTGACAACTTCCGGTCGGGTGTTTTTGACCGAAATGGTCAAAAGGCACATCTACGGACCAAGACCTTTAATTTGAGCCTATAACCAAGTCTCTATGACCTTCCGTTCAAAAGTTCTGGCCTGTACAAAAAAAGTATGACGGACAGACGGACGGACAGACAGACGGACGAACGGACACCCCAAACCTAAAGGCCCCCAACCTTTTGGGTTAGGGCTTAATTATGATTATTCAGCTTTTTTAAACAAACTAAATCGGGCAGTTGTACAAAGCAATATAAAATATAATCTTGGTGCATGATAGGTTGATTGAGGAAGATAAGGATGACCAATAAAAGCTGGATTCAATAGCTTATTTTCCGAAGGGGTCCTTTTGTTAAAATCAACCGATGTAACGCCGAGATGTAAATTATTATAAACTTAATTATTTAATTATACAGCTGCAGCGTTTGACATTAACTCGAAATTGATGGTCGCGCTTGCGCGACTAACTCTAAAAAGTTAGTCGCGCGGCGGAAAAGTTAGTTGCGCCATACCATTTTAAGGATATAATTTATTTTCAGGTTGCTCTAAATCTATGTTACAGGGCTGTATCTGAGAAATTTACGAAACTGTGGGAAATCCCGCACCCTATCCAA
>LQRL01171534.1:16894-32026 GCA_001703475.1 Hydroides elegans | reverse complement strand
CAAGCAGCTTTTTGGCTTTCGTTTTCAGTACGTTATCTGTATATGAGGCAATCAACTCACTCGTTTTTGCGCTTATTTTAAATTAACATTACTTTGCTTACCACTTTAAAGATGGATAAATATATGGAGTAACTTAAAAAAAAGGTATGTTTTCCCAGATAACATATATAGACAATCAGGTTTTTACATTTCTGTATAAGAATCGAAAATAAGGTTGGTTGAAAATTTCGCTTCCATTGCCAAATAATTCTAGCGCATAAACTTTTGATTAAATTAGATAATTGCATTCAATATTTCTGGCTTTTGAAATCGATTTCAATTCTACGCTTTAAAAGCTCCGATAAAATAGGTTTTTACATTTTAATTCGTCGTGGTCATGTTAAAGATCCTACACAAAATGTCATCCATCATCATTTAAAAACAGAACATTATTACACCATTTCGACGTTTGTTTCAGAACGACGAGTGAATCAATTAGAATTCATGGTTTCCAAGGCATTAGTGGTGGATACAACAAGGCTATATTCATCAAACTATTCAAACCGACGACGCAGATCCGACATTCATCAATATGGCGATAGAGAATGAAAGAGAGAGAAAGAAAGAGAAAGAGAGAGAGGGAGCAAGAGAGAGAGAGAGAGAGCAAGAGAGAGAGAGAGAGAGAGAGAAAGAAAGAGAGAGCAAGAGAGAGACATCGAGAGAGTCAGAGGGAGAGAAACACAGAAGGGAGAACGAGAGAGCAAAAGAGGAGGGAGGGGGTAGAAAAATAGCAACTTAATTCGAATTGAAATGTTGGTTTTAAGTTTATCAAAATGAGATTAATGCAAAATTGTATTCCTATTTGTTTAAATATTCAATTTATAATATATTTTACCGTTTTAAACCGTTCTTGTTCTAAATATTCCGTGAAAAAAAAACTTTGTTTATTATTAGTGGTAAAGTATTTGGTATTAACATGATTTACATTATGACATACATGAGTACCGAATTTTATTTGTCATTTAACATCTTAAGTTGACAATTGAAAGAGTATAAACTTAAGGCAAATATGAGTAACGCATAGCACCACTCTATGTAAGAGTGCAACTATATATCATCATGAGTTCATGTATAATATTACCATTAAGAAATCCCTATATGAGCGCATTCTATAGCAAAACAACAAAGGGGATAGAACGCTTATTATTTTAAGAAAAAACTGTTCTGGCCATTTTTATATATCTTTTTTGGTCAAAAATGGAAAAAATTGCGGAAAGGTCCAAGAAATACCATTCTGGTATTAAAAAGGGGGGAGAAAGAGAGCGAGAGGGGGGAGATAGAAGAAGAGCAATTAATTCGAATTGAAATGTTGATTTAACGTTTATTCATATGAGATTAATGTAAAATATTATTCCTATTTGGGTGTGTATTCATTTTAATAATATATTTAACTGTTATAATCTGTTCTTGTTCTAAATATTCGGATAATTCCGTAATAAAACTGCAAGGTTTATCATCAGTGTTAAAATATTTGGCATTACCATGATTAAAATGGTGATTTCTATGAGTACCGCATTTTATTTGTTATTTAACATCTTAAATTGACTATTGAAAAATATAACATCTTAAATTGACTATTGAAAGAGAATAAACTTTTGATGACATATATGAGTGCAACTATATATATCACGTATACCATTTTACATTAAGAAACCCCTATATGAGTGCATTCTATAGCGAAAACAAAAAAGGGGAAAAAACGCCTTTTATTTCCAAAACAACTGTTTTTGGCCATTTTTACATATCTCTTTTGCTCATATTGAAAAATATTTGCGAAAAGGTCCAAGAAATACCAGAATAGTGATTCTTGTATTAACAAGACTGTCCAAGGACAGTGTGCCACATCTTGCACAGCTTTATTTTACCTTTATATGGCCTTGGATTAAGCAATTTATCTTTAATACTCGGGATATTGAAACTTTAACTATCAGAAAATGATGTCTGTAATGTTAATATGATTTCAGATAATCGAACTTAGGACATCGATTTACTAAACTAAAATAATGACTGACGTTACGAGGATTTTTTAGCGATGGTGCCCCTAAATCATGGAACAATCTCCCAATCTCGCTCCAATCGTGTCCAGATATAATCAGTCTCAAACGGCAACTCAAAACTAATCATTTCTATTTTTAAGTCAAACCCAGCCCTTGAAATATTTATCTTATACTTAAAGTGAAGTTGTTTTTGTATAATTATTTTCTATAAAAGTATATTTGTTCCATTTATGGTGTAATTATTTTAGTCACTTATCTTTTGTATCAGTAATCCATATTCCATCTATTATAAGCACTTTGCACATGTGAATGGTATAGCGCGTTATAAAACAAGTTTAAATGTATGCGTATACAAAATTTCCCTTCCTATGTATCTCATAAACTGCGAATTTAAGACTTTATGTCTATTAATTCAATGAATACACTTGTCTTATAAAATACAGAAGCATTCAATATGGCATAGATTTCATTATTTGAATATAATGGTGTGTAAAATGTGCAAAGTGTTTTAGGAACAAATTGATTATGACGTCATTATCACGTGATCCCCGCATAAGCAACAATAAGAGCAATATATACTTTTTACATGGAAAAGTATAAGCAGCAATAACTTTGCTTATATAAGCAAAAATGGGATGAGAAGCACAACTAGAATACCTTAGACCCTAAAGAATATTAATACCAAGTTTCATTAAAATCGGTCCAAAACTCGCGGAAGAGAAGGCCGACAAAGAAAAGTTAACGAACTAAACAAATAAACAAATAAATAAATATATATATCAATAACGCAAAGTGGTGGTACAATCCACGTCTTGCATAGCAAGCCGTGGCTAAAAAGAAAGAAAAGCACTTGAAATATATGAATATTTTATTCGAGGCAATGAAAATTGACTATCTACATAAGCGATAAATTTGTAACAGCGTATGGTTTCTAAATAAAGCTATTTTCGCATTTTACTCACGTAGCTTTGAAATAACAAAATCACTAATTCAATCTCACGGAGATCGATGATACAACACTAGATCTAAGATTTATGACAAATTTGTAATATAACCATGCATTACATATAGCACAAAAAGTACTTATATAGACACTTATAATGTATGTAATCGCTTTTTGAAAAACATTGTACGGCTTCATAATGGAAAACGTAGCACAACAATACATAAAACCGAAGGTGTGCTTTTACACCTTTTTTTTGTGGGAAAACCCTTACAAATGCACGATCGTCTAAGTACCCGACGAAATTTACCCAAATTAATTAGTATTTAAACCAATAACAAAACACATGGACTGCAATTCTCATTTACAAATTTGGTGTGACAAGGGTTCTGCAGCTCTACTAACATACCATTACTCTTATCCTAACATCACTTTTAGGTATGAGGCGGCGCTCACAACAAAACTCACACACAAACACATCACGCATATCAATACATTGTCTCTGCAGACTCATACATTTGTCCTTTTTTTTTCAAATCACACATAAACACTGACCTTAAAGTAGCATTTCTCACAACTTTGTCAATCAGCAGTGGTTTGAATCACTAAACTGATATTCACCGGTTTCGGGTTAGAAATTTGATGACAATACAGACGCTCATTTCATTTTATACAATATCACACAAACAAACCAACATATTTTATTATGGGTCTATCTTACACTCTTACACATCCCCTCTTACTTTTCTTCATGTTGGTATTTATACAGAACTGCAACATAATTGAAAACCCTCAAAATCTATTTGTCAAAATACAATCAAGGCAATGAACTAAAACAAAACAAAACCTGAACGCAAATGAAGTATGTTATCAAAGATTTAAAGTTTTTTATATACGTGCCCAGAAATAGAAGTGTAATCACGCCATTATTGCATCACTCAATGTATACACGAACTTTGAGTAACAACAAAAACAAAGGGACAAAAATGTACCATTGAAAATAATCATTGTGAAACAGCCAGTGTCCCCTAAAAATAGCAGGCTTACATAAACTTATGGGACCAGGAGCAGCTACTCTGGCACATACACAATGAAGAATTCGCGAACACAAAGAGCAGAGAGAAGGCCTGAAACCCAATACAGCAATGCCAGCGTTTTTGTGCCTTAGCTTTGGCACCACCGCCACATTATGATCAATACTTCTAACTCACACAAACGAGCACTTTTTTTTTATCGTTCTTTGTGTAGTTGGGGTTCCACTCACAATCGAGTGAGATTTTTTGTTGCGTTGCTCTCTTGTCCTCGAATCAGATTAATATATTCAATAAACAGTAAATGACATCATTTTTCTTATAATGTTTAAATATAATATTGCAATTTCAGCGTTTAGTACGAATGTAATATTGCACCACCACTAAAACGTGGCAGATTATGAAATGAGCAGTATTTCTGCTTCAAATATTATGAATATATTAATCTTGTTCTATGTGAAAATCACATAACACTCATAAATATATTGGAAATCTTATCTGACAACACGTAACGATGAATCAGATCTTAGAATCGTTCACAAGACGAAATCTTTTTTATGCGTATACAACCGGTTTCTTTACAGATCAGATCTTTGCCCTTATATTGCTTTCCTATTTATCCCATGTCCATTTTAGTCGTAAGTTTTACCGGGTACAAACATTGCAAATGCCCTACATTGAAATTCGAAGGTCCTATATCCATTACACAGTTAACACTTGCAGGGTTCCATGCATAAAGGTACATACGCAGTGAAAGATATTTTTGCACTGCGTCAAAATGACTCGCGATCTAGGTCATATTACGAAATCGAACCTTTATATCAATGACAAGCAACATTTCTGCGAGAAAACCAGATAAGAATTCGACATACGATAGGGGCATTTGGGGAGCCATTTTTCTCAAAACTAATAAAATCAGGTTTGAACCTTTATGTGTGGAACTGTTCACAACATAGTTTACGCTTATCATCAATCAAGTGTCACTCTTAAGTATATACATACAGCATCATCAATCGACATAGTAACCTAGTTTTCGGTGACGGCTCCTGAATGTCTTTATATAGGATCTATATAATGTGTATAGGATCTATATAATGAAAAGACACACGCATTTAACGGCGAAAACCCCCTCCAGCAAAACACATACAATAAAGGGTTATCGTCGTTATATAATGAACACACACTTTATAGCCCTTATTATCAATCAAACAACCTCCACGCACCTTTCACGTGATAGCATAGTTTGACAGGTGACATTTTTGTATAAGAGATGCTTCAATACAAAGAAATAAATGTCAAAATATTTATAGACATAAATCTTAGGTCTTCTTTTAATGTCACATTACATGCATATGAAACTGTTTTGAGCCAACCCTGTACCACAGGGCCCCAACCCTCTGAAGTATAGGCCTTAAGTTAGAAAGTTAAGAGGCTCTTGGTAACGTGGTGTAATGAACCCAAATCGTTTGATACAAAGTAGAAGATATTGTCCGGTCACAGAACCCTAGTCACAATTGCGAAATGGAGAGAAAATATAATAAATCAATATAAAATCGACCAATACTCTATTCTTTCGATTTCGTGACCGAACCATTGAAAATATGGATCTTAAAAAAAAAAATCAAAAGGAAAAGAAAACATTCTGGGCCAATAAGTCGAAGCTCGATGATTAGGAACTTCTAAACTTTTACTTAATGGGCCATTAACATTTGAATGATTGTTCCAATCATTTATGCTAGGGTCAGTATACGGTATGAACGCTCTGAATAGAAACTGCTCACCATTTATAATTCAATGGTTCTATACCAGTTAAATACCAGGTCAGTGCAGGACAATTTTGCTCAGTACCATGAAAGTCCGGATTTGACAGATCATATCTGTATTCCGGTTTATGTACATGTACTTTTATTTAACCTTTACATAATTGATAAGTCATATTTTCTTTACGTCGTTTTGAGCATTTTCAACTGCCAACCAAATGAACATCGAAGAAAATTTTTTCTTAGACGAGTTTCAATACACCTTCACATTATACGGCATAACAAATCAGCTTGTCAATAGTATTATGTTGCAGTTTGAAATGTGATTTTGATGGTGTTGACCTTAAACAGTCCAAGGTTTTCGAATTCATACATAACTGAACACGAAATGTCATGTTTTGTCGTGGAAAATGGCAAGCATCCAATTTTAAATGAAATTTCAAAGCAGAATAATATACATTGTTTCTATGGGACTAAATTTGGCTTAGTTTATGGGCATCTTAAATACTGTCTTTAAGAGAGGGTTCTTGGGGTAAATCATCAAATTATATCTAGTAGATTTATAGTACAAAACCTTATGGATGAATGAACATTGATAAAAGCTCTCTTAGTTCAACACCGTTTACTGGTTTTAGTTTCCTTTTTATTTAAAAGTTAATTTTGTTGCACAGTAATTCAAGCAACAACTTCAGTGCCATAAAACTCTTTTACACCTTGATATAAACATGTATGCAAATGCTTTGAATAATTATGCAAATGGGTGATTAGAATAAATCAATGCCTTCTGTGTAAACAAGGGAAATTCAATAAAATTTCTGGTGGTTGAATACATATTCTTGGATTACGTTCTTTTTTCTTATATAATAATTATGACATTGAAGTTGTTGTGCCAAGAACGTTTTTTTCTTTGGCACCCAAGGTTTAGTTTATAGCCCCATAAAATTTTGTAACCGAACGAAACTTTTGGTATAAAACTAATTTCGATACCAGATAATGTTTCTGCTGCAGTGAAAAATAGGTTGGTTATATTAGCCGTATAAGAAAGTCAGGGATTGAAATTTGTAAGGTTTTAAGTTATTTAAATAAATTACCTATACATACTGCAAAAAATGCAGGATGTATACATTACTCAATAGCAATGAATGCCCAGTGGTATTAAGCCTTACCACAAACGTAAAGCCTCGTTTAATTTTTGATTATCAGCTCTCATAGATATTTCAAGATTAAGATAATTTAAATTATTTACTTGATCTATGAATATATAACTAAAACGATACATTGGACTTCAATATAATCCCTATGCATTGCTTGCTTTCCAAATTTTGACTGTTCATACGAATTTTGGTGCTAGTTTTGTTTAGCAAGTCGCACCGCGCGACTAACTAAATATACAAAGCAAATGTTCAAACAAGTAGGTCGCGCGACCCGAAAGGGGGTCGAAAATGCGACCGTGCGACTGCTCATCTCAAAACACTGCATAACGATTAACTGATATCCCATACATCAACCAACCCGAAAAAGACTCAAAGCTGGGTTACACATATGAACAGATCAAACAAACTTGCCAATGCTTTTATACATAGCACACAACATGAAGCACTTTTTATACATATACAGTGGAACCTCGTTAAACCGAACATCTCGGGAACAGGCGAAAACTGTTAACCGATTATCCGTATCTCAAGTACGTAGATGGTCTAACATAGGAACTTTGAAATAGGTTCCATCATCAACGCAATAACTCGGTTCATCCATGTTTATCTTATCGATGTTCAACTGTATGTCGGCGTTTATACCATGTTTCACATAGACAAAGAGCGACAACCGAAGGTCAATCACATCTGCGTGACACCGATCACGGATATCAAGACTAATGACCTCGTCGGAAAAAGCCGGGCACTCGAATATCGAAGGGGGTGTGCGTGCAACAATATGTTAAGTACTGCCAAATCGAAGTTTTTGAGTGAACCCTCTTTTAAATGGTCAAGCGGTATCGATTCGTAAATGTCCACGCAATATGACGGTTTGATTCGGGTTCTGTGCGATGACTTATCATTTGTATATTACGTGTATTCGGGCGATTTTTCGATATTTTACAATGTTTCATCGCAAATTATGTTGTGTCGACTTAGCACATTGTTGCATACACCACTTCATTCGATAACAACACGGTAAAATAACCCACCCATTTATCATTATTAACACAGTTTCTGTTTGTGTTTCTCCCTTTTTTTAGTAAGGCCCCATACTGACATTTTCCTAGCGCCGATACTGGCATGCCTATATGTGTATCATGTGTCGATATATACATAAACAACTCGAAGTTTGTTATGTTGAATAGACCCTGCTGTTGGTCCAGAAAGTATCAGGACTAATCCAGGTCATACGCTGTAAACATGAAGCACTCCTGGTACATGGTTTTGGGTGTTTTGTGTTTGAAAAAACCTCGGTACAATTTATCAACATAGAGAACAAATATACCTAAACACTATACTTTAGCGGAGGTGAACAGACTTCTAAGTAATACCAGACTTTATACAACATAGGACCTGATTCCCGAACTAAATTTAAGATGCAAATGTTCTAATTTAATTACATATCGTGGAAACAGTTATGATTCTAGATAACCCGGAACTTTTCTCAAGAAACAAGGCAAAACGTTGTCGGCAAAATCAATACATGAACGATGAACGCTTTATAGTGACCTCATTTATTCATCATCGAACGATCACTGTATACGTTTAGAAGATGCTTGAAGCTATAAGAACGGTATGGTACACGCCACAAAATGCTGTTGTATCAAGTGACAAAAATATATAACCGTGAACAGGTAACGCAACAAATGGGGAAAAACAAACAACACATTAAATGCTTTAAGTGGCAGCTTAGCTTGCCCAACTACACATCATGGAGAAAAAAACTGTGTTTATATATATTTTTCAAAACCAATCATATTTGCCTTATTCACAGTTCTTATTACAGAGAATATGTATAGAATCATCTACTCGAATATTATAGATTAGCACAACCACGTACATATCTTAATTCTTTAATCCTTGTCTAACATAGTTTTTTTCGGTACATATTATGCTAAAAAATATATCATAAATTCGCCGACTACACACAACATTAATAATACACTTTTTTGTCTTTGCACATACCTCAAGTCAATGCTAGGGGGGCCAAATCCTAGTGATACAAAAGAAACGACTCGAATATCAACAACATTGAACCCTTAGTTAAAATGTTAACTAAGAAACAGTCATCTACATGTACTTATCAAATTCCAGTTAGGCATACAGAACGCAAGGAGGTGATTCCCTTGGCTTGTCAATCAGTTAGAGGGCCAGGGACCGTTTGTTCTCTTTGTACGCTTGCTGCGTTTGCTTATAGCGTCGATAGTTTTACTGTAAAACTATACTATCACCTAAAGGTCATCACCAATTTTGGCAACAACAACCAAAACTGCCCAGAAAAAGAAAGACCTTGACTATTGACTAAATCACACAAAATCGGTCTTTTATTTTTTCATCACCCTTGGTGTATATCCTTGGGTTGCAGCGGAAAATGGTTCCTAAAAAATACCGACACCTATTCAAACGCAGGCAGGCATTACAACAATGCCTCGTGTGCCTTATTTTTTTTATTAAAAAAGAAGTTCAAAAATAAACACAGAAGATTGGGGTGCGAGGACACATAGCAGAAGGCGGGAACACATCGGATATTAAAAGGGGTGTTATTGTTTTGAGGCAACTTTCACTAAATGAACCCCGTAACTGCTTATTCTTAAACCGAATATCACAAAAACGCTTATTGTTAAAGTAAGTTATTCTGCCGAACATTGTAAGGAATTAAACATAGAAAAATGTGAAAATACAGTCTGTGGTTTCAACTTTGAACCAAAGTTAAAAGATCTATACATAAAGAGTGTATTTTAAGACCTCGCTAATCTGGTCAAGCCCAATACATAACTCATGGTTGTTCCACAATCACAATCTGTCTCATGCATCAATGCACAAAATGATGCGGTGTGTACAGCAAAACCTTGGAACCGGACACCTTCATCGAGCTAGACGCACCGGACACTTAGCTTAACCGGGCAGGTTTTTAGTAACTCCATATAGTTAATACCGTTTTAACCTGGGATGTCAGACATCTCGCTTAATCGGATGCAATTGTTCAGTCTCGATGGCGTCCGGATTAGACAGGTTTTACCATGCACTTTTCTTCTCCCTGTCTTACTAATTCCAACGCCATTCCAACCTAGCGCGACACTGAGTGGAGACATTGCATGTATACCCACGCGCGCATGCGCAAATTGCGTTTTGATACAAAACATAAACATTGGGACCAACCGACCGCCTAACGGCATGTTTAATTTTAAATCATCTCATCTTATTGTTTCATCTCATCAAACGAACTCGGCAACATTATTGTTATTATTGCCATTCTTATTCTTATTGCAACTCAGATTCTTCCCGGCGTAGAGCGAATCCTTCGAGCGATCGTACGCGTCGATCTTCCACTCCATATTACGCATAATAAACTTGACAAACAGTTGATACACCGTGTGCTTCGCTTTTATCTCCACCGACATGGCCACAAAGAACGACACAAAGAATATAACACCGCACGCCAACGTAATAATCTCCTCTGTACTCAGCTCAACGTCGTGACGCGGCAACTTCCGGATTTGGCTCTTGTCGCTAAGGAAGCACATGACCGTAGCAACGGCGCAGCCAATCATGAGCAGCAAGTTGACTAAGAAGATGCTGTGGAGTACTTTGTCCTGGAACGACACCTTAGGCAGGCGCAGGTGACTGAGCTGGAAAAAAAGAGACGAAAAATGAAATGGTTTGAAAATTGTGATGTTTATATAAGGTTAGCTGTGACCAAACACTGCTCCTATATTAAGAAGGTATAAGGAGCAAATCTACGTATTGGACATAGGACATAAACGGCCAATATCACAGTCTTTGTCTAAAACGGGTTACGTTTGTTATAAGATGAAACTTAGTCTAGATTTTGGCTATGAAATTGGCATTTTCAAGTGTTTCGCCAGTGTGTTTTCACTGTTGTTTATGGTAAAACTGATCTTAACATCGTGTACAGTTATGTACATGACAATTGGTACATGTCTAAAGGAAGCAGTGCATAAATATATCAATGTGATCTTTATTCAACTTACTTTTTTGGCACAAAAAAGAACGATTCTAAACTACCGGTAGGTATCTCATATATCAATCAGGCTTCAACATAATTTCGTATTGCCCCGGTTTATTCTTTGAGATTTATCATGTTATGGTTGAGTTCAATGTATTGTACATGACATAGAACACATAGCGAATCTCCTTGCCTTTTTTAAAATCTCTCAATTTCAAACAAAACATCTGATCTGTATGCAAGGAATCTACCTTTCAGGCATTTATGCACGGAGGACTTAAATGAAAAGATTATGGAAACAAATATAATTTCATACATTTTTTTAACGAGTCTTGCTTGTAAATTAACCTAAAATAATCACAAAGACCCATGCCAATCATTCAGTAACTCTGAAACCAGGGTTCGTCGCCCATGAAAAAAAAGCTATCTTTACGTGGCGCCAATCCTTTTATCTGAACAAGTAGAGCGTTGAATGTTCTATGCTAATGTGAGATCGATATTTGCATATTGGCTACAAGGCGAACGATACTCTTTGCGAGCTGATTCAAGGCCTTGACATGATGTATTCATTTCATGATGTATGAATTTACTCTCTAGTCTATTTTTCTCCTTTCTAAATGTTTTGCTTTTTATCTCGACGCCTGTTCTTCGGTTTCAAATCGTTGTAAACAAACAAAGAACTGTATAATGTGTACATTTAATCCTGAATATACGAAACTCGGGCACTTACTTTGAACTTTTTGTGACGATGGTATTGGAAATGGCACAATTCACATTTTGGTGGCTTTCGAGACTTCTTTGCAACGATTTCCAGCCATCTCTGCAGCAAAATACAATGCATTATCATTAGAAACCCAAAGAAATAGAGTTGTCGAAAAAATAATACAAACTGTTGATTTTACTTTAGTTGTACAAAGATAGCAATTGATACTGGTAGTGTGATTATCAACATAACAAAGTTGATATAGGCGGGTGCATTGAACATAATTTTACTTAAAGTTAAAACACTGAATCAAAACTATTGAAAATTCTTGATTTAAGGACTTCTCGGTGATAGGTGGGTAAATCATGCAAACATCTCCACAAAACTAACCATATATGTGATGGGTCACTAAGGGTATGATGTGAGAGAAAACAAGTTTTTAACGTTAAATCGGGAAAGGCTCTAGGCGATAAGCAATTTAATTCAGTCCGCTTTTCGGACAAAATAAATATGATTTAATGCATGAGAAAAATAGAAGTACAAGACACATATATAATTATATGTATAAAGTTACTTTGTGGTTGAATGACATGAACTGCTCAAGGTCAAGGTTGTATATTTACGGAAATATTCAGAACTACAATACAAGTGTTTATGATCTTAAATTGATTTGCCGGTTTGTGACTCAGCCAGCGTATTTTGCGTGTCAAGAATAAATCGAAAGCCAAAGATATCTTGATTCTATAAATAGACAAAATGATTATAAAATAACTTAATCGACATGAGATTGACATCGACTATCATTAAGTGTAAACATATTTTCATTTCGTGTATATGATTTACTGAAATGAAATCTTTAATGATAAGTTGCCTGTTGTGGTCCTAGAGGATGAATTGGGAGAAAGGAATCGAGAAAGGCACACGAAGGGGAAAGTAAAGTAGAATGGGACCCGATGAGAGTGAGAAAGTCAGAGTGATTGGGTGAAAGAGAGACTTAAAGCGTGTGTGTAAGTTGAGAGTGACATGTTCTGGGCGAATGGTATGGTTAGTCAATTATTTATAAAGGTGATCAAGTTGTTATCTCGTCTTACGAAATTTGACGATTACCACTAGTGATTTTAACCAAACGAAAAATATAAATTTTAGACCCAATAGTTACAAGTTAACAACATCTATTAACGACAGAATTATACATTTCAACCAATCAAAATTATCAAACCAATACTTATTAGTTAACAACAGTTTTCAACAACAAAATTATATGTTCTTAAACCCACATAAGTACAAATTTTACCTGAAGGCACGTGTTATGAATAAACTGCAAAGTTCCTGCACATCGACACGGACTTATGAGAATTTCGTCCTCGTCTCCTGGCATATGACAAATTCTGCAAATGGCTAAAATCGCAGATTGTGAGTCTGATAAATTCGATTTACTTCCGAATCCGGGTAGGACTAGCGAACACGATTCACTCGCAGTAAAATCCTTGTGCGGAAACGGAGAGTAATACAGTGGTATTTCGTTATTTGGAATGAGATAATCTTCGTTGATAGCAGAACAATGAGAGTTAGATGCACAAGGGGGTAGTTCGAGTGATCGGTACAATGGGGGTGAATCACAAGAACTTGGAGTCGATGCAACGCTGTCCACCGGAATCACTCGAATTCGAGGATCGATTAAGTCTGTGGTTTGGAGTTTATCTAGACTACTAAATGCTGAGGGTTCTTTAGACTGTGTCGGTCCCGGCGATGGCAGTGATGGACAGGAGTCGTGATGGGTTGACAGGACACTCGCCATTCTTCCCAGCAGGGCATCACTCACTGCCATGTCCGTGTTGTCTGTGTCGGGACCTCCCTCTCCCATTTTGTTTTGGTTTTGTTTGACCTGCAAAACGATAAATAGTCTTTAAAATCACATTCACTTTCTCGCAAATAGGCATAATGTTATGATCTTTTAATGAACGGAAACTAAGATGACGGTTGTATCGATAGTTCATCGATGTTAACAATGGTTCATGATATGAGGGAATTTAGAAGCGAAGTTTACACTCAGTTTCGACGACATGTCTAAGCCAAGACGTTTCAACAATCCTGTCAATTCAGCCAAGCAAAACTGACAAAAAAAAATGTATTTTCTTAAATGTGTCCATCGAGCTTAATTGTATATTCCTAAGTACATATATATTCCATAATTTTTACCTATGTTATACCGACCGAAACATGTTCGATTCGATCAGAGTATGATAATTTTAACCAATGCAGGGTTTGGGAATGTTTTTGTCCATGAACGATGTTCTTTGTACTCGGTTTTATTTGCGAACGATGTATATATTTCGTCACACCAATGCAATAAGTCATGCCCATACAAGATTATCTAATACAAAAGTCATGTTCATGTCAACGACACATCTATAAACATTACCATGTCTTCATTTCTTCATTTCCAGCTCAATTATTTAATGACTGTGCGTAGCCAACAATTTGAACAAATAATTTGTGTTCGTAACGAATGTTTTTCGAACTCGAAGTCTCAACAGAACAAATGTGTCTTTTGAGAATTGATGTTACACCGGGGAAAATACATAACTGTCATAAATATATCAAAACATACACTTAAAACGTTGAATGTCCTTTATTTAGTAAGCATACGTGAGATAACTCCTCGCAACCATGAAAAGTATGTGATCAGCTGATGACCTAATTATTTCCTTTGTTTCTTTTTAGTGATTTTTAAGGTATTTCAATCCTATTATAAGTTATCACACTTTGGCAAATACAACTACATATGATTTTATTTGATATTCATCCGAACCGATGTAAATTGATCGCACACATTTCATACAAAATGCACTTTTAGTTCATTTTACCTTCAACAACCTCCTTTATCTTGGTTCTGTTTTGGATCACGTGACATATTCAGTTCAAACCAGTTTGGTTCCCAGTCGCTTAAGCAAGTAGTCATAACGTCCTACGTCGACGTCATATCATAAAGTTCTAATTCAGTCAACCTCAAACATGAAGCTATGATAACCATGAGTACCAATCAATCAATCAATCAATCAATCAATCAATCAATATTTTATTTCCTATTTCAGACATTTACAAATATGCAATATAATAATATCATAATTTGATATAACAGAAATATGAAAAGGAGCTTAGTAGAAGAATTTGCATTCTTATTGAGTATTTAGCCCCTGATAACCACTATCTACCTTAAATAATTATACTTTATTATACATTTCGACTATCTCTATGCAACTACATAAATATATTTAACAAATATATGGTACATTATTTTACTTAGTAAGTACTTAACATTTTTTGTTTTATTTTTGATTTGAATTTACCTAAAGATTTGATTTATCTTATACTATGATCAATTTCATTCCAAATCCTAACACCTCTATTATTTGTTGACTTATACTTCAAACTTGATTTAACACTTTGCATATGTAACTCATTTTTTGACCTTGTATTAAATTTATGAATATCC
>LQRL01171534.1:2124-14980 GCA_001703475.1 Hydroides elegans | reverse complement strand
GGGGGGGGGGGGGGTGAAGGGTTTTGGCTTTGGCATTTTCGAAAATTCTTGTATTCAGATATAAAAGGGGAGCGTTTTAACGAAATTGGCCATAAAAATAGCGATAGCAAGGCTGTACCTTAACATAAATCCGAAGTCGCAGCCGTACGCCCTTCTGAGAAAAGTAAGTCGCACGGCGGATTTTCAGGTAGGAAGTGGCATATTTTCACGATGTCCGGTAGGGAAGCAACTTTTCGCTCTTAATTTTGCACCCAAGGGCGCACAATATCCAGTAAACTGCGCCCGGAAAACGATGGCACACACAGGCATAGGTTAGATATAAATGATGATGCAATATAACCTATGGTTCCCTGGCAACTGAACCCTGACCTATATGGAATATATAATGTTGAATGCGAGCGCCGGAGGCGCGAGTGAATTTTAATCAAAAGTTCCAATTTTGCTAATATGCGATCAAATATGGATCGAGATTATTACTCAGATGGAATATATTACGCAGGGTTTTGGGCTATATTTTGATCATGATGTAAACCGTTTCATTTATTTGTGTCACATAAATGAGTTTATTACTCATGCCACTGATAACGGAAACATACTGATTGAAAAACTATGATGATATAAAGAACCTGATGTATTCATCTAGAATTTAAAAGAAACCCACAAAAACATTGATTTCGCATAGCACACACATGCGGATGCTCTATTCACATGACCCACTTAGACCCCGGCGGCCTCTAGTGTGAGTTTTCAGAAACGGCATGTACGGAAGCTAATTCACTCTAATTAACTCAACACCATCTTATATAACTGGTAAAACCTCAGCTATTCCACGGATACCATAATACTTGAATATACAAGCAATGTATATTGCGATTATATATTTTATAGGCAATCATTATCACATTTCGAGCACCCTACGAGATGTTCCTAAAAAATGTGATGCTTTTCAAAACTGACCAAATGATACATCTGGTGTCCAATGGAAAAAGGTCGTAACTACATTTTTGTCAAAATCGAGATAAGGGCAGTTCTGCAATCAGGATTTTAATCCGCATGTATTAACCCTACCAGCGTTGTCGTATATGCCCGTATAAGCCTATTATCACATAGGCAAAAGGTCGCAACTACACGAATTATTTTACCGCCCACTTTTATACAATGGAAAAAGGTCGTAACTGTTCTCAGCCAATCCTAGACGCGGATATGGGTCACGTTACCGATCATGTGACTAGAAATCAGCCTAAAATCAGCCATACAAATAAAGTCACACATTTAATAAATAAAAACTAATTGGTTTTTATTGCACTTTAGAGTTATAAATTTAAAACAGTTTTTATTCATATATTCACCTGTGTCTTTATAAATGTACATTTTCATTGTAAAACACTTTAAAAAGTGAAAAAGGTAAAAAAATCACAGTCTGATTCACATGAATATATTACATTTTTCGCGTTTGTCTTACTGTAATATAGTTATAAACAATTTAAGATAAAGTATAAAATGTATTTTATTGACTTTAACAATTACGTTAACTTATCAAAATGGAATATCGATTGTAGTCTTAATTCTAGAATGATTTAGAAAAAATCATTTTACTCAGTTTCATCAAAATGTTAGTTACGACCTTTTTCCATTGGACACCAGCCATACCTGGGATCAATATTTATAATAATCATCCCAGTGCATACTGTGATTATATATTTTATTTGGAATTATAAAAACATTAAGGTCCTAGATATTATCTATTTCTCGTTTCGTATATTCATCTTGACTGAATTTCCACGAAAGTAGAAAACCCACGAAAGGTTACTAAAAAGCGTCCCTTTTCAAAATTGATCTAACTACAAATTTCAACATTTACAAGAATCAAAAACACAGCATTATTATTTATATTCGTTTAATACTAATCGATTGGAATTTTATATTTCTATTTTATCCAGGCATTGTAGCTAGGCTTGATATATTGCAATATAAACAGGTCCTATGTACAAGTATTTCGATTTTCATTGTTGACAGAAGGTGTTCTTTCCGGATTCTAGTCACAAAGAGGGGTAAAATAAGGCAAGCTATGTATAAAAACCGCCCTTTGGTTGCAATTGGTATAGGTAATTACTATTTACACGGGCTGTAAGAGAATTGTGAACCTCAAAACGCAGTCGAGCGGGAATAATTTAAAAACAACCCAAGTAAAAAATAATTACCGACTTATTACCATTTTTTTTAATTTGAAGGCCCCTTCTTAAGTCCGTAATTGCAATTCATAAATCCAGCGTTTTTTGGTATTGAATGATCAGCTGTTTGAATAAATAACACAGTGTTTAAATATATCAACGGACATGATTTCTGTTATTTAACCATTAGTCTTGGGGGTGAACACATCAATCAGATTATAGTTATTTAATACGCCTTGGTTTTCAAGTGCTGATAAATATGTATTGAAGAAATATGAATAGTTTATAACAAAAAAGAAAATAATAGGACACTTTATAGAACAAACTAGAATAAGAAGTAAATATGTAAGAAGTAAATATATACGTCGTTGTATGCATATAATATTCATATTAGGAGCTGGCCGCATGGACTGCGTTCCCCTGTTTTTTCATTACATTTTCAAAGGAATTTTGGAAAAACCGCATCTCGCTTATTCGACTTTTGCTTCCATGACCTGGCCTTATTGGAGGGAATTAACCCCCTCCCGACTCCCGCAAAAATACACCGTTTTCCAATGTATTTCTTTTTGTGCAATCAAAACGTGACAATCTTTTTAAGAACAAACAAGCGTTTATGTTCTTGTTTATTTTCATATCTTACATATTGGAGGAATACATTGGTTTGTTTGAAAAATAGCTCGGAAAAGTTCCCAATGTAACCGTATATTAACGAGGTTTTGGAAACACAGACACACAGGGAATGCTTCAAATGTGTCCAGGCCTTAAGCACTTTAAATCCATTTCACCAATTGTGACATTGGTGTCAAAGGAGGCAAAAGTATGTGATTTTCGATATTTGATGAGGTGTAGACAGGTTGGCAGGCTGACAGGTTGACAGATTGACAAGGATATAGGTAGACATGTAGAGAGTTGGCCAAGTTGAATAAATGAAAAGACCAAAATGACTCATAAACAGCGTTAAATTTCGAAATTCATGCAAACATACATGTCTACCTATCCGCCTGTCTATCTGCCGACCAACACCTATGTCAAATTTGATATACGTGTCGATCATGCTTTTTATGCGTTTGTTTCAAATGTTGGTTTCTAAAATTATACATAAAATAGTTCATCTAAGTGTCAATATTTTTGCGGGTAGGTGTGTGGGGGAATTCTTAAGTCGTTCTGTTTAATTTCAAACGACGTCATCGCTTAAAATGACGATCGCGCTGTCAAAAGGACATTCGTGTGCTAGACGTTTGGATATAATAATCGCGCTGAAGACGCGAACCCGATTTTGCAACAGTTCATTTAGATATTTCAAGGGTTTTTATGCAAAGTATAAAACCAGGAATTTTCAAACTTAAGCCTATTAGCATTGAAAGTGTTCTATATGCGCTTATGTGTTTAGTCGATACAAAAGCACTGGATTAGATAATATGCCTCCAAGGTTTCTTAAAGACGGAGCAAAAATCTTAGCCCGTCCAATAGCATTTATTATCAATAGATCTATCGAAACTGGCATTGTACCAGACGAGCTTAAAGTAGCTAAGGTTACGCCATTGTACAAAAAATAGTCGTCTAGAAGTTTGTAACCATAGACCTATTAGTGTATTACCGTTTGTTTCAAAAATACTGGCAAATTGCGTATGCAATCAACTTTAAAAATGTTGATAATGATCTCATAGGCAAATGCCAATCTGGTTTTTGACCTAATTTTTCTACTGATACGTGTCTTTTGTACCTTACAGATTGGGTTAAAAACGAAATATCAACGGGAAAATACGTAGGAATGTTATTACTCGATGTACAGAAAGCTTTCGATTGTGTCAATCATGAAATTATGCTTAAAAAGTTAAGTGCTATTGGCGTCGACCCAACACGGTTTAGTTCTTATTTGTTAAATAGAAAACAACTTGTAATGATAAACGGAACAATATTTGAAGCTAAGGAAGCTTTATCTTTGTTATAACAATGACATGGGAATCAGTGAAAAAGCAAACTCTTACTCTATGCTAAACCAGTGCTTTTGTATACATCTAAACACATGAGCTCACATAGAACACTTTCAATGCTAACAGGCTTAAGTTTGAAATTACCTGGTATTACATCTTGCATAAAAACCCTTGAAATTATCTGAATCTACACCATAAACGCTATCAACTTTTTTTTTCATTTTCTTAACCAGGTTAGCCGCTACAGCGGTAATAATGATTCACATAGCAACACATTTGTAAAGAATCGTGACACAGTTTATCTGCAATTATAAGAACAGTTTTTGCTTTGGACTTTGATTTATCGCTGTACCCTAAATCTTTAAGATTCTGCAACAATTTACGAGGTTTATCTATATTTTCATTAATTTGATTTTCAAAGAATTCGAATTTAGCACTCTTAATGTCCCTTTGGAGCTCATTTCTCACACGACAGTATTGAGTGTTGGTATCCATATTTTTGCTTTTACGGTGCGTAGCCAAGAGGTGATCTCGTTCGCTGATCCTTGAGAGGATTTCTTCGGTAATCCAAAGGTTCGTATTCTTTTTTATTCTTACGGTTTTTTACAATATTGTCAATAACCGTAATTAGAGTTGTTTTAAAGGCTGACCAGGCCGTATCCGGTTCTTTGCTTGAGTAGACGGGGGACCAGTCAGTTGACTCTAGAAGTGATGTATGCCTTTCCTTCGTAAAGCGTTTCAGCCACCCTATATTGACCTCATTATGATAAAAAAAATGTTTTTGCACATTTTTTGGGTAGAGAAGATTATTTTGGGGTGGTTCAATCCTATGTCTAAGACACCATGTTGCTTTATTTTTTAAGTGATGGAGTTTCGGAAACTCTAGTGTGGGATGCCATGATTTGAGTGAGCTCTCGGTTATTAAGGGTGCTTCTCTATGTTATCTTATGTCATCGCTTCTTTGTTGTCTCCTTGTGCATTTTACTTGTAGGAAGACTTCTTTTGCTGCTTCTTCCGTTGCTCGGATAAAGCACTCAAACTCTTCGGTCGCTGACTCGTTTAAATTGTAAGAGCTATACAATTTTAAACGTTTTTTTTAGATTGATTTTTGAATGGAACAACTTGTTTAGGAATACCTCATGGGTTTATCTTTTCAAAATGAAACAAATTGAAATTCAAATTGGAGGTTAAAAATAAACTAAAAGAATAATCTTTAAAAAACGGGATAAGTCGAGCCAACTTAACCGGAAGTGCAGGAGTTGCTTGAAAACTGCTGATAAAACAAAACTTTTAAGGAGTTTATCAACTGATGATGATATAGATCAATATTGCAATATTTTGAAGTAATTATTTTTCATCTATTTTCCTGGTCATTCATTCATAATTATGAATGCTGGCTAAACTCCGAGATCGAATGAGCGATAATTTAAGGTTCCAATCACATTTCCAAACAATAAACTCATTCTGATCTTAATTGCAATGGTTAATATGTGTTAAAAATAAAGGGGGACATTAGCTCATTCGTTATAACGAATTTCATGCTTTATATTTTCATGTAAACCAAGGGATACATAAAGAAATTGACGTTATAACCACGGTATTTACAATATATAACCCGGCTTTTTGCGTAGTTTAAATAACCAAAACAACAGTTTAAATAACGACAAAACAATTAAACAATACATTTTTATATGATATACAAATGTAGCATTTGCAATTTCCAAAAGCTTATCTTATTGTCAACTTTATAAAATCTTGACTTTGACATAAAAAAAAATATATTATTTATTGTATTTTTTAAAACATGTATTTGATGATTTCAAATAATTTTGGCATAATTTTGATGATCTGGAACGACTTTATCAAAAAGTGTTTCAAATTAGGACCTGTTTCAAATAAGGCACATAGGTGTACTATTAGAAAGCAAAGCTTGATACTAAATCGAGAGGTTGAAATAATTTAGTACAATCTGATAATTTCATTACTAAAAACATGTTAAAAAGTGGCATTTTGCTGAAATCAAAGTTATCTCTCAGATTGAATGACATGTTATATAGCATCAAAAGATGTATTTTCATTTGTTCAGTCATCATTTTCACAATGGCGCCTATATGAATTAATTATTTATTCAATCACCAAGCTCTTGAATATCCCTGAACAATCCTGAACTATTTTAGAGCTATCACTCTCCCACAATAATACGTTCTTTCTCACAGCTTATGTCATTACATTGTTACAGGGAATTTTATTCAAAACCAATATGCTCTAAACACCATCGGCTATACAATTAAAGATGTTTGGACAGACACAGAACACATTCGGTGCTGGCAACACATTTGGCCAGTCAGGTAAATACTTATATTTTCCTCATCATATATTTAAGAGTAAGCGGACAATCGTTTTGTTGGAAATTTTTTAATTTTTCTCTTACTTGAGAATAGTCCTATAAGAGTGTAATAATTAGTGAGTTATTTAACTCTGAGGGATCTGAAATAGTTTTCAAATTATAACATATGTGTAGTCAAGTGTTAGTTTAAGTAATGAAACACATAACACACACAATGGTCCAAATCCGAAATAATAACCGTGCGTGTGTCTACTTATGAAACCCTTTCGTTTAAGTCACCTATTCCATTGATTGGCATTCATTATATAAGTTTATCCTTTAGTCAATTAAAATGTTAAACGTTTACAGGAGGATTCGGGACAGCTTCGACCCCATTTGGAGGTAATGTTTGTTTTGTAAAGGTCATGTCGACTTTAACTGAAGTCCTGCTCTTAAATAAGTATTCATGACACACCAAAGGAAAAGTTATATTTTCTGTATGAATTTCAAATCAAGTTATATGTTCATCTTATAAAGAGCAACAATAAATAATATAAACTGAAATTATGAAACAAAATGTGTTTAAGTATCTAAGAATATATATTTTTTACCAGAACAAGGTTTGTATTTGTTACTCATGTGATTTGCCTTTATTTTTTTTCGGATTGACTTGCTTTAAACTCTTGTATCATAGCTAATGCTATGCATGATCTGAATCCCGAATTTTATTTCTCATCAAATTTCCCGCGAATTATCTACAAGTCATTAAATCAGATACATATATATGTAATTATTAGATCTGTGCTGTTTCCCTCCCCTTTATTTGAGGTTGTCAAATTATGACCGTCTCCGATAATATAGCCACTTGAAGAATGATACTCATGTTGGATCCAAACCCTCAACGATTCTTAGCTACTTCTCACTCTAGACCATTTTTGCTATCAATAAGCTGTGAGCAAAATAGATGGATTTGAAATGATCCATTTATGTAATCAATATGCCATAATCATGTGTTTGATTTTGAACCCCCTATGCTTATCTCTTTCCCTCTCAAATTTGCAACCAATTAGCTCAAAACCAAGCAGGGGGTGGGGCTTTTGGCGCTGCAAAAACAGGTGGTGGTTTTGGCACTGCAGGGGGTGGCGCCTTCGGCCAGAGCACGCCAGCCGCAGGCGCGGGAAGCACTGGTATCTTCGGCGGCGCTGGGACTTCGGCTACGAGTACGGGAGGCGGGCTGTTTGGAAATACTAACGCCAACAACACGTTTGGACAGACTGCAACAAATACAGGTGGTGGATTCAGTAAGTGTTGTACAGTAGATGTTGTTGTGTGAAATGACAGGATGTCGACTTATTAAGGGATATATTTTATACCAGGCATGACCTGGATTACTTTGGTAAATGAGGCACATTCGATTGTAACATACCGGTTAGTTTTAATAAGATATATAACTTTATCTTGTTTGTGTGTCTTGTCTACTAATACATTCAATGCCTTTGGTGAGTATAATGTACAGTGTGAATGAAGTTATGCTTATAAATATGGAAATATTAAAGCTAGTGTTATCAGTGTTGTAAATGTCAGTAAAAAGTAATACAATCAATATTTGATATTTGACTTTTGCATCGTTTGATATCTTTATGTCTTCAGCTTTCGGGCAAACTAACCAGAGTCAGGCAGGCACTCTGTTCGGAACCAATACCAACACTCAGAGCAACCTGTTCGCCACACCCACTAGCAATGCGGCCTTTGGTACCAAAACACCAGGTTAGAACACTGGAATTGAATCGGTCTAAAAACAGGTTTCATACACTATAGCGATATTGGAAAATAAAATGTTGACATTGATTATAAATTATAAACGATGTTTCTTCAATAATTAAAGAACACGTGACTGCACAATATATTATAAGTTGAATAATCAAAGTTTCCAATCGTTCGAAAAATAACAAAAGAAATGGTTCGTATATCAGCGTTGGCCCAAGATATACAATCATTGGATAAACAAATTAGACTTAGATGAAATAAAAATGGTCTTTTGTTCTTTACATATGATTGAATCTATCTTTTGCGATTTCAAATTGTGTTTTCGCATATCAAATCACTTTCCATATCTTTTAACACCTCCATTACAGGCAGCGGTCTCTTCGGCAATACCGGCGCCACATCAAGCGGCAACACAAAAACACACATTTCTAAAATTTATTCAAAAATAGTGTATTGCAAGCCGGTTTTGTCCAGCAATAGCCGTGTACCAAACCCTTCTACATACTGTACATCTAATATTTCATAGCTTCAATACCTCTAATTAGATCCGTTCTGTCTACTCTACATCTTATACTTCATCTCTACTTTAGACAGCGGTCTCTTCGGCAATACCGGCGCCACATCAAGCGGCAACACAAAAACACACATTTCTAAAATTTATTAAAAAATAGTGTATTGCAAGCCGGTTTTGTCCAGCAATAGCCGTGTACCAAACCCTTCTACTTACTG
This sequence comes from Hydroides elegans, assembly GCA_001703475.1. Taxonomy (NCBI): domain Eukaryota; kingdom Metazoa; phylum Annelida; class Polychaeta; order Sabellida; family Serpulidae; genus Hydroides; species Hydroides elegans. The sequence goes on along the minus strand of LQRL01171534.1, from coordinate 6,053 downwards.
TACATCTAATATTTCATAGCTTCAATACCTCTAATTAGATCCGTTCTGTCTACTCTACATCTTATACTTCATCTCTACTTTAGGCAGCGGTCTCTTCGGCAATACCGGCGCCACATCAAGCGGCAACACAAAAACACACATTTCTAAAATTTATTCAAAAATAGTGTATTGCACGCCGGTTTTGTCCAGCAATAGCCGTGTACCAAACCCTTCTACTTACTGTACATCTAATGTTTCATAGTTTACAATGCCTCTAATCAGATTCGTTCTATGTACTCTACATCTTATACTTTATCTCTACTACAGGTAGCGGTCTATTCGGCAATACAGGCGCCACATCAAGCGGCACTTCCTTATTTGGCAACACACAAACACCAGCTGCTGCGGGAGGCGGTATGTTTGGAGGTGGCGCCACTGGCGGCGCGTTTGGCGCCACGAGTGCCACGGCGGGCGCCAATGGGTCGGCGGTGGCTAAGTTCAATGCGCCGATTGGACAGGATACCATGCTAAAGGGTGGCGTGTCGACGAATATTAGCACGAAACATATGTGTATCTGTGCGATGAAGGAGTATGACACAAAGAGCATGGAGGTATGGACACGTTGCTAAATACAAAATGTATATATATATAATATATATAATTGGATAAGGATGTCAGGATAGTTCTTCTTTTACCATGACAAAAAAAAACTATATGTTTCAATAATTGGGTTTGATGTGTTCGATGGACTGGCCAATGGCGGTACGAGCACGCATGCTCAGTTTACAGGGTGGCCACAACCTGGAAAAACCTGGAATTTCACGGCCATCTCTTCCAGACCTGGAAAACACCTGGAATTTGGAAAATCATTCCAAAAACCTGGAAAACACCTGGAATTTACTGATTCTGAAATTCCAGGTTTTTCCAGGTCTGATTTGCTAAATATTTGATAAATTATTACTCTAAAAAAAATTCTTGCGCCTTCGGCGCTCGTAATTTTGATACTATTAAAATGTATCATTTGCTGCGCGAATGAGTCTTGAAAATGGTCATGTGTCTTTCGTGTCAGCAAATTCAACCGATTAAGCATTTACAAGCCAAAAGGTCTAAAGCAATAGCTTGTGGCTGAATTTGCCGAATTGTTAAGATCAAGGTTACTTGATGTGTATTTTGAATCGTTTGTTACAAAAATGCTATGCATATAAATATGAAATAGGTTAACTATTTTAACTTGATATATATTGCAATCAAAAACCCATATTTAAGCTATAAAACTTCAATTACGGAACATGTATCAGGGACACTCACCATAAAACCGACTAACCCAAATAAATATTGATCAACTCACCAAAAGTTGTTGACAGGTTTTTGGACAATTTATCCAATATGTTTGAGCACTCACCCACATTTTTGGACAACTCACGCAACTATTTTGTTTAATATGACAAAATATGACAACATTTATTCGGGGGATGCTGATATATTGATTACCAAATGAAACCGGTAATGTTGATATTTTAACATTGGAAATCGAGGTTATAATAATAACTAGATAGATGGTGTGCTTCTAAAAAAGCACAATTATCTGCAATCTGTTTCTTTCCCATATTTGAATATTATGATCATAATTTCATTTAGTTTTTCTCGATAACTAATGGAATAAGATCCTTTTTAATGTTCAATCTTTGATTTGATATAAAAAATAAGGTCAATATAAAGGCAGAATATATATAGCTACTTTATTATAGTTTTATCAAATTATTTAGTCACAATATAGATGTCATTATTGCCATATTTAATTAAAACATAAAGTTACAATTATTGGCTTCAAAGCGAAGTGAGGTACTGGACACGAGTATCGATTATGTGTCACAGTGCTTTTATATAGCGAGCCTCTATTGATGACGTCAATGACGTGTGCAGTATAAGTGACACACCCCTGTAAATGAGCCAATTAGGGGCCAGGGATTCCTCTCAGTGGTTTCAGCAAGGCGAAGAAAAATTACATTTAAATTTAGGGGTGGGTGTCTTAAAAGTTATAGATCTTCTATATCATTTATAAAATCGTTATCAAAATATCCTATGTTCCACGTTCGATAGCTCTTTTATATTTATGTTTATATATAAGGGTGTGTTATGATTTGTAATAATAGAAAATCGATGCAAGGGAACAAATTAAATTTTATCGGTTGATTGCAATATCTGCATATTTTCGTAAACGAAAAGATTGCAGATAATAATCAGAGAAAATTGATTGTAATGCTTCCAGGGAAGCGTCTGTGCTCAATAAAAATAGCAAATGCATATTCTTTTTTGATAAGTAAGTGGATACAGTGGAACCTCGTTAAACCGAACACGGATAAACCGAACTATTGCTTAAACCGAACAAATTCTGCGATCCGATGCTCTATATTTTCTTTATAAATCTTATCGGATAAACCGAAAATCGGTTAAACCGAACAGTTTTTGCCGGTCCCGAGGTGTTTGGTTTAACGAGGTTCTACTGTATATTGAAAACTCAAAAAGCACATCTTAACAAAAACCTATCGCAGGTTTGCACCTTAGCAGTCTCACTGTCACATATACGACCGTCGTATGGGTTAAGCGAGTGGCGTATCAAAAAACGCTCGCGCTCGCGCGAATGTCATTTGAACCGAATTCAAAACCGGGACGATATTATTTCTTAAGAAATCCCCATAATATTTGCCCTCGCGCCTTCGGCGCTCGCCTTATAGAAGATTAAATATTTATATTAAACTGAAGCGCAAGTGTCATTTGGGCTGTTCAAGTGTTGTTTGAGATGGACGTCGATTTTTGTCAAAGATGCACCACTGTACATCCAAAAATAATTCCGATTTTAAAAAAATGATGAGTCGTCCAGAAACCTGGAGGATTTTACTAAAATAGTTCGTTGAGTTGTGTGATATCCATAATTAATACTAGCTTGACTTTGTTTTTTTTCTGATTTTTTAGCAACAATTTAATGCGCCGGTGTTAAAAGTGTCATTTCTTGGTAAAATGTGTCATTACAAAAACCTGGAATTTTCGAATCGAACCTGGAAAAACCTGGAAAACACCTGGAATTTTATTTTGACTTTTGTGTGGCCACCCTGGTTTATTATGGGTTCCAAAGCTAATATCTGCAATTGGCTTATTTGAAAAATTAAAGTATGGCTCAACAATAGCTAGGTTTCGTGGTTAGCCACAAATCGAATATGTTTAAGGAGAATAATATCAAATATGACTCACGGCTAACGTATAAGAAAAAGTTCATTTTCTTATATGGACGACAGAATTTTATTACGTTGAGAACCTCATAAATATATCCATTATCACTTTGTAGGAACTTCGTTGCGAAGACTACGCCGCCAATCGCAAGGGTCCGCAGGCAGGGGGCGCCACCGCCACGGCGGGCGCCACAGGTGCGACGGGCATCTTTGGGCAGAGCAACACGCAAACCGGACAGACCACCGGCTTCGGTGGCACCACGGGTGGACTGTTTGGGCAGACGCAGAATAAGACGCCGGGTTTTGCAGGTAAGATGGTGTTTAGTTTGTAGTTGGTCAAGAAATAAAGTAGCAAATGTATTACCTGAAAAATGTGATAAATATAATTCATATTTTACTCGACATAACAAAAAAAAAATAAATTTGGAAACGGAACAACTTTCTCGCTTTACCATAGAAAATTGACATTTTATAGACCTTTATAAATTTTCTCCCTTGTACGGTGCAAGGCACTATCCCTTGCAAAGCGATTTTCGAATTTTTGTGTCACCGATACGGTGGGAGGAGGACTTCAACCAGACCAATGACCAAGAATTCATGTTTTCACCAAATCACATAACAGATAGGAGAATTAACGGTGTCGTTTAAAACAAATTTCTATCTTGATTTTTTTATGCCTAGGCTTCGGCGCCACCTCTACCGCAGCGGCCTCAAGTAGTGGTG
>LQRL01171529.1:0-17577 GCA_001703475.1 Hydroides elegans | reverse complement strand
CCAAGCTAGGTGACCTTTGCGGAATTTGGTCGATGTGTGACAAGTGCTCATCGCTATTTCTCGGAGAAATGGGCTCTTGTGTGTTCTCATCAACATCCCCTGGGAAGTCTGAGACTGCTATAACACTGGCTGTTTTATCCTTTTTCGCCTTTTTCGCTGGAGGAGGCTTCGGTGTCGACTCAAATTGGTCATTGAACTCGTAGATAGCATTGGTCAAGACGGTTCGATCGTCTGTAAAACAAAAAATATATACCTCAATTTACCTCAAAAGTCTTGATTTTCAATAATTATACATATATATATACAACTGACTGAAACTTATTAAAAAACAAAAAGAATATCAATTTAATTAGATAAACTACCTTGAGCTATTGTCTAATATTTTAATATTTTACTTGAGTTATTTTAATTATTGTTATTTTGTTCAGTTTTTAAAGCAATAATTCAGATTACTTAAATATTATAAAATGTAAGGTACCTGATAATTTCAGAATTTTGGCTTTGAGTTTTTCGCATGCGTACAATATTGTTATCGTATTGCCTTCTTTAATGTTGTTTGGATCATCAAAAATCGTCGCGGTTGGTCGAATATCAACCTTATTATCAACTTCAAAAAAGGAAGAGGCCTTCCTTTGGAATAGATTTAGTTAATTTTCTCAAAGAAAATCTAGATAACGCCATAATGCCAAAATTGAGCAGATGCAATTCCTAGAAACTGGCGGGTTTTTATAAGAATTCACTTGATCCGTTGAGCAGGGGTCGAACTTGATCCTCTCATGACCATTGGCTAATACCTCGAGTAGATCTAGTGCATGCAAGCAGCTTACCTCCGGCAACGCACGCTAATTGCTTAGTTACAGTCTCAACCATATATGGTTCTCACTTAAGAATTACCTGAGTCTGGGTGTAATGTACATTATGCAGATTAACTCCGGAAAGATGTGTCCTTGCGTAACCCATCTACCTAAGTCTCAACCATATATGGTTGAGACTTGGGTATGCTAATGATTGCTGAAACCCTACCCCTTAGCCAACCAACACCCCCGCCCCTGAGTAAAGCATAAAATCACTAACATTTGTAACGGAAATATTTCGATCATTAATATACTTTTTTTCCAAAGAAAATACAAATTTTGATAAACAAGAAAGCAAAATGGGACGAATTTCAGAAGAATCACGAGAAACCATAGTTCAATTGCATAAAAAAGGGCACAAACCCAGGGACATTTGCAAATTGATTCGCGATGATATGCGTATGTTCATTCATATCGCATAAGGGCCTGTAGCTTAGGGGTATTGCATTGAACCCATAGTTATAAGGTCGTGTGTTCGAATCCCAGCTTGTATGACCGATTCCTTATGAAAATGGTATGATGATGTATTAATAAATATTTTATTAATTGTTCTTTATATGGAGATGGTGAAACAAATGGATAACATATCACTTTTTAATACATGCTTTTGTATTAACACCTACCTGTTGAGTGACATTAATACAATTAACAATAACGCGTAACTTGCTAGTACTTAAAAAAAACTCAAAGCTAAGATAAAACTAAAGCTGGGTCATTGTCCTTGACAATCTTGTTATTTATACATTTAAAAATTCCTTCGGCGCCCGCATATTTTAAAGATTCGTAATGCGTTAATGGGGCATGGGGCGACTTTCCGTCGAGCAGAGGTAAGGGGGTCTGGCCACATCGGACGCTTGTTATTGCTTTTATTTCCTAACAAACCTGTCCTCCAATGTGTTCCTTATGGGAAACTAAAGCAAGTGGTAAAAAGCTACCTAACCGCTCGTTGTCTTTGGTTTTCAACAAGGAATACATCGAAAGACAGACCACGTAGGGTTTCAATAAATTGATATTCATTTACATCAGAGCCTCGCTGACTCGAGCACGGTTAACTCGAATAACACGTAAACTCGAGGTGATTTCGAAGTTCCAACTTTCACATATTAGTCTTATAAAACCGCGATTAACTCGTAGTCACGAACACGTAGAGTTAACGAGGTTCTAATCCATCCATCATAAGGATGTTTCGAAGCGTTTGGCTTAACTGATAACATCGCAGGTTTCTGTGCTACCAGGCCTTGAGAGTCTTTTGCCCTAACACCAGATGCAAATTTTGAATGAAACGTAAAAATTAAATGAACCATTAGTGAGCTAAGAGGATGCACTTTATGGTTTATATTCCCATAATCCACTGTTTAGCTATTGTCATGAAATTTCTTGGATACGTTAAAAGAAGGATAATGGTTATAATACGTAAACTGTAAGATCAAAGGTGGTAGTGTCAATTTACATGCAAGCATGTATTGACAATATTTACTTGTTTGTATGGATCACCTGCATATGCGATCTTAGTAATCGTTTCACAACTGAAAATTCCTCCGATAATATCAAATTATGCACAATATGCAACATACATGTAACTTCGCCATGTCCAACAAATTTGCACAATGCCAAGCTTACGGGTATGTTCTAGGGCTTTCTGAGGAAAAAAATGTTCAACGAAGTTTTTTTTTCAGACGCTAAAAAAATATTGCACCTAATGATATCCGCTTTTCCCGATCCCAGTTAACCAAATTTTACCCAAAGTCCACAAAAATAGAACTGTCATCGGAATAGGAGCGATTACAGTCGTTAATTTCTACGACCCACTAAACGAGGCCGTAAAATCGACGAGAAATAAATTATATAGTGGGTGTTAATGCCAATGGAAAACCAGTGGTTCGGTCGTAAATCTCGCCTGATTGCTAGCTGAGTAATGACAATTTCAAGTAGCGATGAAATAGCTTTCGGGTTACGATATAGTCTTTTTTCAAGGCATCCCCGGCTTAGCAGGACGTCCCGTGACGTCACAGGAACGACGTCATGAACACATGCATGCAAAATAAAATTCTTCATGATGGAATGTTTTTTGTGACATGACAAGTTAGGGCATTACTGAATGTGGCGTTTATAATGTCATTAAAAAATCATACTAAAATATCAAGGACCCAGCTTTCACCGAAGGACGGTTTATTTGGTGTGGCCGTTCTTTTTGTTATCGAACTCACTTTTCGACCCGCATCTCTTATACGACCTCTGTATATACTGTACATGTAGTTTAAGAAAACTGCTGAAAATGTATTTTTTTCCGTCAGCATTTTCAATATTCTTAACTCAATTCTTAACTTGGGATTAAATAGACAGGTAGGTAGGTAGGTACATAGACATAGAAGTCTTCACATGATACAGTAACAATACTATTGCAAAATTGCAATTACTGTGTGGGTACTAACGAAGATGCTTTATTGCCCTCTATTTCTGTGTCAAACATTTAACAATGATTGAGAACAAATGTGCAATTTTATTATTTTTGATATATCTGATTGTATTGTTTCAAATTGTTGTCATCGATAACAAAAGTCTCTCATGCACTTAGATGAAGTTTTACTAACTTCAAAACATTGTTATGATAGGTACATGTATATTTATATTATTTCATACATCAATAATCTGACGGATTTGATCGTCCAATTAGATGGTTAGATTCGCTTGTTATTGTAAACTGTCACGCAACAACTCATTATACTATTTTCCAGCTGAACAGGATTGCACCATCATAATATACAAATATAAAAAAAATCAATAGATTAAAAAAAAGTAGAAAAATGAAAAATAAGTTTCACTAGAAATGGTTAGTTTAGTTTAGTTTCCAGTATTTTCATTTGCATTACATTCCTATGAACAGTTTTATTTACTTAAAAGGTTTTCAAAATGTTGTAAATCAGTCTGCTTATTTACTTATACAGTGTATGTGATTTATCCTGAAAAATAACTTTTTTTTTCAAATTAACGTTCTATAATAGGACAAAAAATAAAGGCAAACATTTCGTTAAGGTCAGAGGTAAAATGAAAAATGTTGATGCCTGATGTAAAATTGCATATCAGTTTAAGAAAAAATGCTCGAAAATTTCTTGTTATAACAATTTAACCACTGAAAAGTTACTAAATGTCATAGCTATGATAGGAACTTTGATTGAGCAAATTATGCAAGTTAATTTAGTTTCACTACCCCTAATTATCTGATTATTGTCTGGAAAACCCTATTATAGTGTGATTGCATTCACTGTTCACCACTGTGATGATCAGTTTTGTTTTTCTCTGAAAAGTTCAATGTTGTGCCACATGTGTTAGGCTTTTGATACTAAACAGTTACAAAAAATAACCAACATTAAATATACGTATTTTTACCTCTACGTTTATTTATCGATGACGTCTTTATTATATGGGCATTCATTAAAGAGCAAGTTCCAGAAATCCTAAAAACAAAATTATAATACTTAAAAGGAAATAATTAACAAATAAATGTCTAAAATCATTTTAAAAAAAATAATTAAATATGAATATTTTTAATCAGATGTGCCGAAACAATTATTATCACCATCCGCTATCCGATGTTAACCATCTGTGTATAACATATAGTGGATATCCTTATGCATCGGTTATACCCTTAAAACATTCTCCAAGATGCACAATGCCAATTTCTGTACGCATCTCCACATAAAATCCCTTTTCAACCCCATATGGTGGGTTTCTGATCACAGTTTTAGCTACAAGCGACACTTGAGCGTTGCTTAAGCTAGCATTTGGGTTGCAGATCACTTGCTTGACTAAAAGTGATTGAGCCTTGCTCAACACCAATCACTTCTTTTTTAAACTCGAAATATTTGTTCATGACCGGCTAAATACTGGCTATTCTTTTTCACAGACAAATATCGAGTACTGCATTTATTGAATAATTTTATTTCAATTTTTAAACATAATAAGTAAAGTGTAAGTAACGTGTTTAAGTAATGATGTATGACGATACATGTATGTGGTTCTAGGGCATAGCGCCCCCCCCCCCTCCATCGTCAAAAAGCCCCTCCCCTGGCGAAAATCCCCCACCTTTTCTTAAAAATATTTTCATAAAAATATGCATCAATGAAGTAAAATTACGTTGAAAGTTTGACGTAATGTTGACGTCGAAATTTGACATTGCTGATACGGCGTTTATGGCTGCGATGTAACTTGACGCTACATGGAGGGGGTGGGCTTTTCGCCAAACCTACAAAAATGGGGGGGATTTCCGCCGGAAGGGACTTTTCGGTGGGGGGGGGGGGCTTTGACCATATGCAATTATATATATGTAGAATATACATTAACGCTATTTAATCTATCCGTTTGTAATATGCGGTATTAGTTGCAAATTCAAAATTCTTACGAGGAAAAATGGTCGCAAATGCTGAAAACGATTTTACGTACTCAATGCAGCCGACCTCGACTCAACGTCGCATAGACGTAAACGTGAAGAGTAAAGATGCGTACCAAGTGTAGTGAGAACAAAAGTCAGAACGAATGCCTGAGATCCAGACATAGTTCATATATATTCTCAAAACTAACCATTACCGTTACGTACCACCACATAAACCTCAATATGGCATGATATCGATAAAGGATGCCTTATCGTCAGTGAGATATTTTGGGATTCCGATGTGAAGATACTGCAAAGTGATAGACATCATCTTTACATGAGTATGCCTTTCAAAATATTTAACACATTGTTTAGGACTGATTGTTTTCAATTATATCGAAATCAAAACAATCCAAACAGATCAGGGTGCATGATGGGCTTTATTCTCAAGTACAAATAATAGCGAAAGGGCCATAATGTACTTATTTGTTTATTTGCTTTCGACAATATCCAATCAAAAAGTGCTAGCGAGGTGTTAAGTGACGCTTGAGCAATGCTTGCAGAACACCGACCCGAAACGTTGATCAGCAACCCAAAGTAATTTTCTGGCAAACACCAAGCTTTACAATGCTAATCTCCATAAGAACAAGCCTGCAACCCTAATTTAAGCTTGGATAATACCAGCTAAAAACAACGCTTCAAACACGCTTGAAAGTTTGATCAGAAACCCACCAATAGATGATTCTCAAGACGAAGCTGGCCATAAAAGCTAACCAGGCGCTCTTTATCGTGACGCTAACCGTGTGCCCACGAGCCCCGTTGGGGTCATACATCGAAATGCGCAGTATACATTTTTCGTTCTTCATAACACATTCTTTTCTGGTAGAGGCGATACTCAGGACGGCAGCTTCAAGGGAAGCATATTTTTTCGTCGCACTCAATATCTATCATACGCCGGAAATTTACTTTTCACCTGAAATTCTACCCATATTTTGCATAGAAAAAACAACGTTCATCCGAAATTCTAATAATATTTTGCACCGAAATACACCTTTCTCTTGAAAATCTAACCATATTTTGCACAGAAATACACTTTTCACCTGAAATTTTAACCATATTTTGCATAGGCGATTCACAGGACCAAGCGGCCAAGGAAGCTTACCAGGCGCTTTTCATCGTGACGCTTACGGTGCCCGCGGGTCCAAGGTGGGACAACTTTACACAGGAAGTTGCGATCAGAGCCGAACGCGATTATGGATTCAGCTACGAGGACGAATCGGTGAGTGGTTTTCCTATATATGAGGAGTACTCAGCGATTAAATTGTTAAACTTGTTATTTATCTATTTTTCGTTTAACGGAGCATGATCAGATACCTTTGAAATATATTAGATATTCAACTTTGTATCAAAATTTTTATCTTGATATTGCAAGCAAGAAATTCCGAAAAGCTTCTGCAAACAAAATTAATATCTTCTACCAGAATAAAGAATTCAAAAAATCATATATGAATAAGATTATTCTCTTAGAGGTTTTTTTTTACAAAGATTAAATTAAAGTTCCGCATTGGTTGATACATTTACCAACATCATTCTCGAGTTTAAATAATCTTTTCGAAAAATATTTGTTCTGTTCTGAAAAAAGTTGCAAGCAAGGAAGAGATGCTACAAGAATTAACATTTACCCTAATAAATCGTTGAGTGCACTCAATATATAAGTGAAGCTGAGTAGAGCAGTTGTTGTTTGAAAATTATTATTGATAATTTCGCATTTCCTCACAAAGTTTAGACCTGTTATCGCTGTTTATAGTCACCTAATGACCCAGTAACAATTTAGATTATATTTGCTTGAACGATGGAAATGAATAATTATTCATGTCTTAGGGCTTTTATCTTATTTTCCACGAACAACTAATAGACTAATAATAATATATACAAAAAAACTATTTACACCTGAGGCTGAACGCGAACTGTTGACATATACAGTCTTACCCACTCAAATTGATGAGATATTCGATTTAAAAATGCCAACTGTAAATGGGAGCGGCGATTAGAGAAAAGTGACGAGATAGACGGTTGACAAGATAAACGGGTACGCAGCTTATGCAGCTTTCTTAGTGTCCCCTTTTTAGGTAAACTACTTCGTGGGGGCCTTCTATGACAGCGTCATCTACCTGGCATTGTGTCTCAACCGAACCATCGAGGATGGAGAGGACCCCTTTGATGGGCTTGCCGTGGCACAGAAAATGTGGAACCAGACATTTACCGGTAAGGGCAAAGGGTTTTTTAGCCCCCTACCGGGGCCTAGGGGCCCGGAGGGGGCTATTAAAACGGGTTGATTTTTTAGACCCAAAAAGTGACCAAAAATAGTTTCGTCAAGGCCTAGCAATAAAACGGTAGCATGTAGCTATAAACATCAGTGGGAATGAATGTGTGAAAAGTTATAAGGTAGATGCCCGACCTTTTTATTTTTTGATTCAATAAATGATAAGTTAGAAAATCTGCTTTAAATTTCAAAATTTGCAACTTTTTCGGGGGAAATATGGCGCAATCAATTGAGGTGTAACAATTATGCTTCGCAACAATAACTAGGAAAAGTATGCTTGTGACGCAAATAATCAATTGTTCAAGCTGCATAACAATTGAATTATTGCGTCACAAGTGGATTAAGTGCATAATCGTTTTTCAACAAAGAAAAATATATATGTTATGCTTATTTCCGACGTTTTGTTCTAAACAAGAATCAATTAATATACGCGAATGAATATTCTAATTACTCTGCTTATTACATTTTTTTAGTTAAATGAAAATGTTTGAGTGTTCTATTGAAATATTTAGAATATCAGAATCACTTAAATTCGACTTGATGTTTATATGCAAACCGAATAGTTATATATTTGAGGAATAAATGAAAAATGAGAGAAACAAAATAGTGAGATGGTAACAGAGGAAATTAAACAGGGAATGATGAGATAGAACAGAAAATGATACGGGAGGGTGGGTGGTTGGGGGCTTTGCCCTCTACGATGGCTTGTTCTCTTATGTATAGGGCTGTGCTGGGTCGGATATTTTGTTAACCAAACCCCCGAAGCCAATACCCGACCCGATACCCGACCCGAAGTTCTTAGCACATAATTTTTATGTGTTTCTCTAATATATACTCTACAGGATATTTCTATAGGGTTTCTTTAATATATGCTCTACAGGATATGCTGTAATTTTATTTTTTTTTTATCTGAGAAAAACTTTAATCTCTTGTTATACATGTAGCTTTTTAGTGAAAACTCAAATGTGAAAAGTCAAATTGAAAACTTATTCATAAGGGCTTTAGATTACTGAAACATTTCTAACTACTTTTAAAAGAACATTCATGTGAGTTAAATCATGTTTGATATATTCAACTTATGCAACATATCGGGTACCCGAACGGAAGTTTGGGTTCGGGTACCCGAGGCGGTTGTTGGGTACCCGACTACCCGAGATACCTGACACAGCCCTACTTATATATAAGAATATCTATAATTTATGCATCATAATTCACTGCGTGTAACTTAACGTTACGATTGGAAAAATTAGTTATGGTTATTCGTATCTATAAGTAACGTCAAGTTTGACCCACTTAGCACATTGTTTTGTAGCTGGAAATTAGGTCGTATTTTTGCTCATCCATAAAATTTGCGCTCGAACGATCGCTCTTTCACGCTTTTATGCGATACAAAGTAGATCAAGCCTATAAAACATGTAAACGAACCGATTCAGTGAGAAAGAAACGATGTAATGAATAGGTTATATTATTTGGTACTTGAAAGGATTGCATCAGAAAGAAAGCAAACAAGGAAAACATCTTTAATGACTTTGTTTTGATTAATAGAACGTTTTATAAAGTATTTATGCAAAAAAATCCCCACTCTCTCTTCCATGAAGAGCACCTCACGAGCTGTTCCCCTCAAAAGGTGTTCCCCACCAAATTCCAGCTGGCTTGGAGATTTTGCGAAAATCCGTTCTGGCTTGGAGATTTAAGCAGTTTGAGGAACACCTTTCTCGATATTTTCTTAATTTTCGTAATAATTAGCGAGAAATATTAGTTCAAAATTGTTAAAACTTGCTTGCAATTGTCTAATAAACTGTTATTTGCAATATATTATAGGTAAGTTAGTTATATCGAACATTTCAAATTTCTCAAAAGGTGTTCCCTTTCTGCTCCAAGCTGGCTAGGAAAGGAAAAACGCCCAGCTGGCTTGGAAAAAATGAACACCTTTTTTGCAAAATATTAATGATCAAAAAGCATTATTTTGTTGCTGTTCGTAATTGTAATGTTGTATAAACGTGATTTAACCACTTTTTGAAAAATCTGTCGTGGAGTGCCCTTTTTCCATTAATGACCGAGAATGTAACAGAGGATTGATGGATTATATACGATGCCTATACATTTATGCTTATGTCAATTACTTAAAATAAGGTAAAATAATGACAAATAGTGTAATAACGAACGTTCATTTCTCGATCACGTTTACGTCCTGCGTGTAAATAACGACATCATGTGTAGCATTGAGGCAAACATTAACGTCAGTGCGAGAATATAAACGCGTTTCAATTACTGGTTATTAATAAACTGGTGATATAAAAGATAACAAGTAAGTAAAGGTCTATTCTTATTATGTTCGGATGAGTATTATATACGGAAATGACGGTATGTGTTTTTTTTGCAGGAATCATGGGTGAGGTCTACGTTGACTCGATTGGCGATCGGATCGCTGACTATTCGCTGTTGGATATGCAGGATCTGGGAGCCGGTACCTTTAATGTAAGTCATCTGTTTAGACCGCCCCTTTAATATATTGCTTTAGCTTTGAAATTGTTGCTATCTTAGGTTTTCGATGAATTCGAAAATACTATCACACAAACATCCTTTAATGAGAGTCATCCGTTTAGACCACGCCATGAACATAGTACATGTACATGTATGTGTATATGTATGAAATAACACAATTTAGATGTAATAAACCACAGAAAGATAGCGCTTTAGTTTTGAAATTGTCGCTCTCTAAGTTTTTCAATGAATTAAAATTACTATTCCACAATAATCCCTGAGAAAAATGGGAATAATTTTAAAACATGAACATATTGCTTATAAATAGTTGAGAGAGTTTTAATATTTAACGTTTTATCTATCAAACACAATTACTCATTGACGTTTCCACTTTTCAGATTGTTGCTCTCAACACGGGCATGGGACAACGGGCGTTGATATTGTACATGTATATTGATATTTGACGTTGAATCTATCAAAGTCAATTGACTCATTTTCACGTTTCCACAGATTGTAGCTTTCTACACGGGCGCGGACAATACCATGCGCCTGTTAGATGAGCACCCGATTCACTGGCCAGGTGGCGCACCGCCACCGGATGTGCCTCGTTGTGGCTTCGATGGTCTCGACCCAGTTTGTGCACCTTCTACTATCGGTAGGGGAGGGTTTTATATTTTTATATATTGCACATAATGTACCCATATGATAGAAAATGGTCTGATAAATAACAATGTTCCCTTAACGAAAAATCGTAAATCTTCGAGTTAATGTGAAATATATGGCCGAATATCAAATATAAAATCCGTAATAGAATCCCAAAATATCTCGATGATGGTAAGGCATCCGATATCAATATTGTGCAATATTGAAGCTAACATGCTTCCATTTCAGAACCACTGATTATTTTGAAAATTAATCTAACATATAGCAAGCGAAAATCTCTCGCTGACTCTTGCTTGTTCTCGCTTAACTAGGTTTATGCGAGTAATCTCTCGTTCTTGCTCTAACTCTTATTCTCGCTAACGCCTCAATGGGCATTCGCATATACACTCCTCCATCCGATAGTACCGGTATAAATAACCATATAAATAATTTATATAGCTATATAAATAATATGTGACAAATTTAACTTTATGAAAATCATTTTTTTTTACAGCTTCTAGTGCCATGGTGTTCATTATTGTTGGGTCGACTCTCGGCGCCGTATTCATCATCGTAGCAATCGCATCAGTCTTTGTGTACAGGTGGGTCAATGGGGTATTTCCTTAATATAATATGATATAATATAATGTAATGTAAACAAGGCATACATTTTAGAAGTTTTATTTAAAAAAAAAGATTGATAATTATCAGACAATTGAGGCTATAACCATGTACTATGTTTCATGTGTTATTGAATTTTAAAGTAGCGTGTTTGCTTAAGTCATTTTCACAGATTTCTCATATTTAGCGTTTAAGTGTAATCAAAATATGAATCTGGATACATGTATAAATTTGTTCTGAATTAATCATGAGGCTATTTTGAAACACTATAGTTTCACATTGCAATTCATCCTGTTCAAAACAGAGCCTGACGACAAAGTAACATCCATTTGCAAATGGCCATGCGATATAGGTTTAATTTTTTGCGCCCGTATTCCCCTTTGGAAACAAGCTATCCGGCCTTTAAGGGTCATCCTTAGCTCCAGTTATCAACCTATCATGTGCCTTGATTGTTATTCATTATGCAATAATACATGATTTGTTGTAAATATAGCTGAATGATAAATAATGAAATAAATATTTCTTAACACTTAAACAGGAAATTGAAATTCGAAGCCGCTCTTGCGCAGATGCGATGGAAGATCAAATGGAGTGACGTCGTGCCAGACATTCAGCAGTTTCGCGCTGGCTCCATGAGTCGTATCTCGATTATGTCAGTTGCGCATTCTAAAGGGTCGAGGTCCAGAAGGGTAAGTGGTGGGTTCAAATAGGGCGAGAAATAGTGGCTACCAAAAGGGGCTTAGACCGCGTTGACACGCTCCGAAAAAAAACTCATACATTTCTCGCTTTAAACTTGAAGCCACATTTATATAAAAACATAGTAGTTTATACCTTCTGTTCACCCAAAATCATGCGTTTTTATTTCGGGTGAGCGCAGATTTAGAAAAATAATGAAATTTGGCTAAAACTGGCCTGTATTGGAAATGTCTTTGAGACTAAAGTAGAATAAGGTGACCCAAAAGTGTAACCAGAAGCGGCCAAAAAAGAAAGCCCCCACCAATTGTTTTGCCATATGATCAAAATTAGGCCATACATATATACATATTTCATATAATTATATATTCTGAAAGCTCAATATCTGTTCTACCTATGTGCGAAGTTCGTACGAAGAGAAAGAAGAACGGAAAATTGAATAAAATATCATTAATTTAACAACAGTACTATATTTATCGCCTCGTTTTCTCCTCCAATGCACAATTGATAATAATATGAAATTACAATGTATAACAAACTCATACTCAGATCGATAAACTTAAAACAAAACCTTGTATTTAATATGTCTACACGCAGTTATCGATGGAGACAGAGAACCTGACCCAAGTGTTCACAAAGGTTCACAAGGGTTCACAAAAAAAGTATTATCTAATTTTTTCACGCAGTTATCGATGGAGACGGAGAACCTGACCCAAGTGTTCACAAAGGTCGGCACATACAAAGGCAACCTGGTGGCCATTCGAAACATCCATCTTCCGAAACTAGAACTTACACGTAGCGTGAAACTACAACTTAAAGTGGTGAGTATGCTTTGGCGAGAAATGAACATTTTATGCTTATTAATGATTTAAACAAAAAGATGAATCATAATCAATGCTTTATCATTTGTGAACGTTTTAAAGTATCAAGTGACCATATTTTCATTGGTTTCATCTAAGATTTGATAAATAAAACTATGAATATATAAAAACAAGAATAGATATGCTCCCAGAGCATACATCTGATTTCTTTTATTTTGATTATAAGAGAATCCTTAAAAGTTTCATTTAAAATTTCGGATTCAATGTAAATATTGCATTATGTTAAAATAAATAGTGAATATTTTTGCATTTGCAAGAATAGGCCAATCAATTCAAAATTCAAACACAAATGATTGTTTTCTCGATTTTCCAAATTTTTAAAAGGCATTTTGTTATCCATCTTCTTGCAACGATTTAAATATTTCTTTTTGTTATGATGATAAACAACAGGGCTCAAATTGAGCATTATCATTGCAGCACATTTTTTAGTTCTAAAAATAGCCACTACAATATGCCTCATGTCAGTGAATAATTACCTTACATGTATATTGACTAATAGCAGCTTTTGCTTACTGTAAGCCCCTCCCACTTGCTATGAATAAGTGGCAGCTACTCTATGGGTTCAGTGTGGGTGATTGACAGCTGAAGATTTTCAGTGTTTGCAGAAATGTCAATAGGAACCACTCATTTTTTACTCCATAGGATTTTGTAAACATCAAATATTTCACAAACTATGTTACATATCAGATTAAATTCCAGACAATTATAAACTATGCATCGTCCATAATACTTGTGTACCATTTTAATTATGTTTAGAGGTTTTCAAGAGTAAGTTATGGTGTGCACAAAAGTTTGTTTTCTAAAATCGAACGAAAATATAATCTGATTTTTTTCGTAAACGAAAAGAAATCGTACACTTTAGGACAGCACGTTTTATTGATTTTGAACAATACTTTAAAACAATCATTGCTAGTTGACGCTATTAAAAACATTAGTTTTATCTGTGGTCCTTACAAGATAACCGTTTTATGTTTAAAGACTTAGCTTATACCAATTTGACTTTTTTCAATGTTCATTTTCATTGCAGATGATGGAATGCCACCATGACAACTTGACGCGATTCGTTGGCGCCAGTATCGATAAGCACATCGCGCTGCTCATTGAATACTGTCCAAAAGGAAGCCTACAGGTGCGTGATTTCGTATTTAAACGCAAAGGTTTATTATATTATACAATCAAGCCCATTGAAGCCTGTTGGAAGTCTTTAAGTGCGTCCATTTAACTGTTAAGGAACATAAGTTAATTTTTTGTATGGTATGTAAGTCTATAGTTTCGTCTACGTATTTTCGTATTTAAACGTGAAGGTCAATTTATTATCCAACGCCATTGAATCTGGATGGGTGGATTCAGAGTATATTATAGGCGCGTACATGTGACTATAAACGCATGCCTTTTGATATCGTATTCTTAGAGGAGCTGTCGAATAGCTCAAAATACGGTTGAACAAAAGCTTACTAAGTTTTACTATCTTTACTTTAACTTCACTTAAGCAATATGTATTATTGAAAAGTAAATGTAAGGATATATTTTCTTTTTCATTTTTCAGGATATTTTAGCAAACGATGCCATAAAACTGGATTGGCTATTCAGGCATTCTCTCATTGGCGACATTGTGAAGGTGAGATGTCTTAAAAAAGGTAATCGTTTGAGTGTTAATGTGCATATGACTGATTTCAAAGTCTTTAGATAATTCAAAATATATTGTTGGTGCGAACCGTGATTTGGAACTTAAACGTTTATATACAATGATATTTTAAGCTCGTCTAAAATATATCTAATGTGATTCCTCCTGGTTCATATAACAGCTACTTGGCTGACAGTTTATTAAAAGTATATACATATAATTGATTATATGTTTATAGCAAACACTATTTTTTTCTTAGGGCATGTACTACATGCACAACTCAGATCTGGGTTGCCACGGGCGTCTCAAGAGTTCCAATTGCGTGGTTGACAACCGTTTCGTGCTCAAGATCACCGACTATGGCCTGCCCGCCTTCTACGAGAACGAAAACCGCTACACCAAGAACGAATATGTCTTTTATCGACGTATGTAGTATTTATCTTTTTTTACGAACCATCATAATAATTGTGAAACTTGAGGCGAGTTCAGGCACAATTAAACATCGAACATAATGCAAAAAAAGCCCGCTCTTTGCGTGAACAGAAGGGATAAATCGCTATGATTTTATTTTAAAAATGGCTTTGGAGCTTTTGGTTTTCGAGCGTTTTTGTTTGCGTGAATGCGAATTTATGTGTGCCAGCTATGTTGAAATCATTACCGGATGAATTGTTAAATATTAATAAATTAAAATGTACTCATCTGCAGTTGTATTTCATGAACTCCACGTCATAAGAATCGAAATTTCGGTTAGTTATGATTTTTGATAAGTCAAAAGATATAGCCTATAAAATGGCTATACGATGTCATACATATACATTGTCAAATGTCAATGAAATTAAAAGTTTCATGCGGAATATCGAGTTTAAATTGTTCACAACATTCAACTACAAGATAAATTCTGTTTACTAAATAAACCCTTTCACGGTTTCCTTTGACATCACTTTTCTAATAGATATCTTATTGTATTTTGCAGGTCAGTTTTACACTGCACCCGAGGTCCTAAACGGCTGTGCTAAGAGTCAAGCGGCTGATGTGTACAGCTTCGGGATTATTTTGTCGGAAATTATTACTCGCAATGAGGCATATGACACATACGATGCCATGCCTTCAGGTGGCTTTATAAAATCCTTTTGAATAAAATGTGTTGTCATCAAATACAAATAAACTATTTTTCAACAAATAACAAAAAGCATTTTAATCAAAGCGGATGTCGATTCGAAATCATTTGTTCCTCATGTATAATTCCTCTTTTTCTCGACATGCCACGAATGGAGTTTCGATTATTAAAGGGCGAATATCATATGCAAGCGCCCAATTTCATAATTCATTTCAAATATCATCGGCCATCCGTCTGTCTTCTCCTCGTGTTTATTTCCTCCTTTCGGAAGATACGAAAAATGGTTTATAAATAATTAGGAGGTGATTTGTAAATCATTTCAGAATTTTGAATTTTGTTGATAAATTTATCTCATAAATTCAATAAATGTCTTTCATTTCAGAGATTATCGGCCGCGTTCAAAAGTCCGAGAGTCCAGCCTTCCGTCCTCGTGTAGAGCGAGACGCGTGCAGCAAACAACTCTATCAACTGATGGAAGAATGCTGGACCGACAAGCCTTCGGCACGACCGGCCTTTTCTGATATATCGAGAAGCGTCAGGACTCTCACTAAGTAAGTACTTAATTCAGAAATTTAAATAATAAGAATAAAAATCAAAGAATATGTAACATAATAAATCGCACCGAAATTATCTTTCTCAAAAAGCTTGACGCAGTCGTACATGTAATATCCTGAAAAGCCTGGCCATTCATCCTTTTCCGAACACCTTTTAATGATGATAACGTAAATATTTAAAATTGTATTGAACACAAACCCAAACTCTCTTCTTTTCTGGAGTTGCGACAACTGCGCTATCCTAGAAAAAAATGGACTTTTCCCCCTTTTATCAGCAATAAAAGCCATATATTATATTAAACAATTTATCAAACATTAAATCGCCACTTCAGGAAATCTGGAGGCGGTGGCAACATATTGGACGACCTGCTGAAGCGCATAGATCAATACACTGAGAACCTCGAGTACCATTCAAAACACCCTAAAACAATAAATAATTAATCGAACCTAAATTCTATTCCTA
Organism: Hydroides elegans; assembly: GCA_001703475.1. Taxonomy (NCBI): domain Eukaryota; kingdom Metazoa; phylum Annelida; class Polychaeta; order Sabellida; family Serpulidae; genus Hydroides; species Hydroides elegans. The sequence continues at coordinate 952 of LQRL01171529.1, read as the reverse complement.
AGGAAATCTGGCGGCGGTGGCACTATCCTGGACAATCTTGTAATACTCCCTTTTCTCAACGCTTTTCAATTACACACTATTAAATTGAATCAAACTAATCAACATCTTTTCAGGAAGTCTGGCGGCGGTGGCAACATTCTGGACAACCTGCATAGAGCAATACGCCGAGAATCTCGAGAACCTTTTAAAAACACATAAGCATAATAACACAATTAATCGAACCTTAATTCTATCCTTAGGAAATCTGGCGGCGGTGGTAACATCCTGGACAACCTGCTGAAGCGCATGGAGCAATACGCCGAGAACCTCGAGTCACTCGTTGAGCAGCGAACGCGGGCTTTTTTGGATGAGAAGAAGAAAGCGGAGGACCTGTTGTATAAGGTGTTACCCAGGTACGTGGTATTGCCCAGTTTCGTTAGTCTGCGTTTAAGAACAAGTGGATGTTTTATATAAGGTGCTACCCAGGTGTGTCACTTGTATTTCTGTGGTTTAGAATTATGTGTTTTGATTTACAATGGGTATTGATGTCCTTGATTTTGAGTATGAACGAACGTGGAAGACCTGTTGTATAAGGTATTGCACAGGTACGTCGGCTACTTGAAATGTGGTGTGAAATATTAATACACCGTTTTTGTATAAGATGTTGCCATGGTACGTTAGTCTAGTTTAACTGCTAAGAATGGGTATCATAGCAATTCAAAGTGCACTATACCAAGATTTCTCTCAGTGTTAATATATGTATACACTTGAGTATTTTTTATCATGTTTTGTTTCCTCTTCCTTTGATATAGGTCAGTGGCCGACGAGCTGAAAATGGGTCACAGTGTGGAGCCAGAGGCGTATGAGAGTGTCACCATCTACTTCAGTGACATCGTCGGATTCACGTCTCTTTCGGCCCGCAGTACGCCCATGCAGGTGGGGTAGGGGTTAATTTAGGGGAGGGGGGTGGGGT
>LQRL01171519.1:1419-19520 GCA_001703475.1 Hydroides elegans | reverse complement strand
TTCCTTTTTGACAAAGTGCTGCTTGGAAACAACGATGAAACAAGGAGGAAACAACGATGAAACAACGATGAAACAAGCGTTGGCATAAACGCAACGTTTTCAACGCGAAATTGCCTCAAGTTTTGAAGATTATTTATGCATAATTGTTCATTATACATCAATCGCAGCAATAAAATATATAAATAGCGTAAAAATGTATAACAATTAAACTGAAAAAATGATTTGCAATTGTCTACAGACATCTTTGTGACGCAATAATCATAAACTTCACGCTTCTAAACTGTAATGCCATTTTCGCGATTCAACATTTTCAGGGATCATCTGAATGCTTGTTTCATCGTTGTTTCCTCATTGTTTCATCGTTGTTTCCTTTTTGCGTAACGCCAAAAAGTGGTTGTTTCCAAAAGGAAACAAGCGTTGTTTCCTCATATGTGTTTCTACCTTAAAACACTTATTTTAAACATTTTGTGCCGTTTTTCTCCCTAAAGTAGCTTTTTATCCTTTAATTTTTGCAAGTTCCAGGTAATAAGATTGAAAAACCAAGCACAGTCCTACTTTTGAAAAATAAATGAGTATTAGAAAACTTAAATTTTGTTTTGCGCATAGTCGCCTTCCAGAGCCTTTCCATTCTAAACAGGTGGATTCACGATTATTTGTTACGTCACATACCAAACCTCAAACGTCATAACGTCATGAACTTGAACATAATTATGTAAACAACAGGTGCAATTATGGGAGAAGGAATTATACAAATTTAGTTCAAAGCTGATTTTAACGAATTAATTGAATGACATGTGAAATTTATTATCATAAATTAACAATTATATAAAATGTTTTAATATGTGTACACAATGGCAGGCGAAACCTATAACATGTAAGTTGCAATTAAGATTTTATTTCGAAATTCTCAAAATACATGTATAGCACATGTACACATAGTCACCTGCATTTAATACCTTAAGTCCACAGATTCTTGGGCAATCCTTAGATCAACACCATTTTTTAAAAACAAATAGGCCATTACAAAATTATCAAAATCAGAGGTTACCCTGTAGTAAAAGGAATCCATCATTCAGATTCAGGATGTGTAGATGTTTATTGCACTCAGGGAGTCGAAGAGGATGCACTCAGCCTCCGGCTTCGTGTATCCACTTCGACTCCCATCGTGCAATAAACATCTACACATCCTGAATCTTCATAAAGGATTCCCATAATACAAGAGCTGTTCAGTTTAATTTGTTACACTTTGATTGTGCTGTAAAGACAGCACACTGTGTGAAACCTATAAAATCCCTATCACAATAGTGTGCGTGGGCCCTTATATTTTATTAAAGCTAGTCCGTTTCAATGTTCAACAATACCAAGACACAAAAATGCTGGAAAGCCCGAATGTACTATTTTGTGCCTTTTGAAATCTGGATCGGGTGTTTCACAGATCCAGAGACATCTCAGTCGAGATGAGTTTGATGTTAGTCGAATGACTACTCATTATGTAAAAACCAGAAACAGAAAACAAAGAAAAATGTAATTTTGAACAAGAAAAAGCACGTCGTTTGTAGGAGGTATCCCTAGGCTACTCCCGAGTGGTCAAGAAGATCCGGACTATGATCTTCAAAACAGACCCAGCCACCAAACGCGATATTGCGAATTTATTAGAATTGAATCGAGGAAGTATCAATCATGTTTATAAAACACATAATCAAATGTCGAGTAAAGAAAAAGCCGAAAGTTCATCAGCATACTCAAACCACGGTTGAAAAACGACGGGAAAGATCCTGGAGGCTGTACCTGATACTCAACGCAAGGAAATTGAGAAACTATGTTATAACTGACGTTGCACTGTTTTATATATGTGGGAATTATGGGAAAATACGAGTCTATTACGTTTGATAGGGTCAACCACGAGAGTATGATATGAAGTCAGCCAAACGCGAATCCTGGTTGGGGTCGGAGTGAGTGCTCATGGGGAAAACTAGCCTTGTGATTATCGATAAGAAGGTGTAGGTGACTTTGGATATCTATATTCAGAAAAGTCTGGGGCTTTTTGTGAGAAAATATGTACCGCGTTAGATTCCAGGATAATTTAAAAGCAACATGGTGTTCTACCAAGGCGGCGCATCTTCACATACGACAATATGGACGCTGCAGTGACTCGACGACGCCGAAATAAAATAGGTTTCACCGTAAGAGTGGAGGCCCAAATCACCTGATGCCGTCCCCATGTAGAAGGGCTGTCCGGTTTATTGCGGGGAAAATCGCCTATTCCAGGAATCACGTTCTTGAAAAATAAGGATAACATATTGTGAAAATTATTGTTTCAGTATTTTATTATAGATGCATCATTTAACTTTATATTTGATCCTCTTTAAGCTTTGTTACCTAAATGTATGGTGAGCTATGGTCTTTCATATAAGAGGGGGGTCTTATCAAGAGCCTGTCTGGTTTATTGCGGGTATACATTTTTATTCAAAAACTGGTATATCTAACATGAACATGATACTGAATGTCATTTTTTTGTAAGAAAAGATTCGAATATCAGTATCTCTAGCACATTGACAAATATATGAACCGAAGCATGTGTGGTTTTAGATGGCTTAATATAGATGCTCATGTGAAAGACTTGACCTATCAATCAGTGTCATGTTACTAGGCGACGCCTTCTCTGTATAAGGTGGAACCAAAATGGGGTGACACAGTGCAGCATTTTTATTGGCTAGGTAAAGGATCATGTGTAATAGCCTGCCAATCAGTGTCATAACAATCACACTATTAATCGGCAATACAAGTGACACATTCGATAATTTTAGATAACTTACTATACATGTTAGTTGAATATTGTAATAAATTTACATATAAATGGAACGTGTATCAGGTTGGATTGATTATGCCCAAAAGAAAACTGTTGAATGGAGGATTTATCAAATCTACTATAATAGTATCTATATAAAAATGGTGCATATGTGGTTGATGCCTTTGGACTATTAAATGTATAAGGTTCAAAATTTAGATAGTGGCTGCAAAAATAATTCAAGGCAAACTTGGCTTTTACCACTGATAAGCCCCAACAGGTACAACTCATAGATGTAAGATTTCAGTTTAATAAATGAACACCAGAAACCATCTTTGTGACTAAGTTACTGCATGTATTCTGGCTTTGAGAACCGATACACCATTAGCCTTCCACGTATAGATTAAGCTAAAAAACTCAAATATTTTTTATTTGTCGCTGCAAATCAATCCACCCTCAATATTTAGTTAAAATTAGATGGTAATAAAGGTTTTAAAATACAATATCTTACATTAACTTGATGCAATTTTGATTCTATGTTTTTTTTTCAATTATAAACATTAAGCCATCTAAAACAACGCATGGTGTGGATTATATAGAGGTAACAAAGCTAAAAGAGGATCAAATATAAAGTTAAATGATGCATCTATAATAAAATACTGAAACAATAATTTTCACAATATGTTATCCTTATTTTTCAAGCACGTGATTCCTGGAATAGGCGATTTTCCCCGCAATAAACCGGACAACACGTCTATTTTATTTTTTGTTGCATCCTGACAAGGGAGCTACGAAAGAAATCCTTACCGACCCTAGCTGGTTTTAAGCATGCTCTCAAAACTATCTGGAGCGACCCACCAGAATGTAATTTATAGGGTTATTTGCTGTTGGCCAAAACGCTGAAGATTGATATATTATAGACATCGATCCCACGTCAAACATATGTTAAAACTAGAAGTCTGAAAGTTCTATAGTTTTCATTTTATAGCAAAATGAAAAGTGTAACAAATTAAACTGAACACCTCGTGTATAGAGGCAATGTCAATACTTTGGGATTTAAAAAATTATGACCGCGTGTAATATGTAACAATAAGCTAGCAATTATGATACGGTTATCAAATGTAGATCATATGAATGAAATAGAACAATGCACATCGTTTAAAATCAGATTATCAAGACATGACCATTCACTTATAATGTAATTATAATACCATCTCGACAGTTAGCAGGTTAGGTGAGTGAAAGAACATATTTATGTATTATTTATCATGCATATTAAAGTTAAAGCTGTTTTAATACGCATTCACATATCAGAAATGTGTATGTTAAAACGAGAAACTTATTTAGGCGAAACTGAATATATAAAATATAGATCTTTACATTTAACATATTTAAGCTCGACTATATTTCAAGATGAGTACATTCAATCATTCTAACATAACTTCATAACAAAATAATATTTTATGATACTTTACTTGGACCTTGACCTCGATTTTAGCTTCCTTGGCGCACAATGTTGGTGACTTTAACCTTGACCTTGCTGATGACCTTGACCAATGCCGAATGGGAACTTGTCTGGTCGGACGAATTTGATGGAGACTCAATAGATTATAGCAAATGGTCGCATGAAATAACACAGGGAGGTGGAGGGGTATGAATTATAATTATTATTAATACGAAAACGCGCTCCTTTAAGATTTAATTCTAAAATAACAAAGGTATATATGGATTTTGTGCTTGTATTATCATCTGACATGGGGGAGGGATGCAAAACGTGTTTCCCTTTGTTCTTTCTGTTCAAGCGAAACGCCTCTTTTTTCATATAACTTTGTATTCTGTTTCTCAGTTTTTTAAAAAGTTATTTTGGCAAGAAATAATAATTAATTTATGATTAAATGTTGTATCCAATACATGCAATATCTAAAAACTGCCAGTAATAATTCAATAAACTTCTGTTGCTTTTAAAATTTCAGAATGGCGAATTTCAAGTTTACGCAGATGACCCATTGAATGCTTATGTACAAGATGGAAAACTTTTTATAAAACCTGTGAGTAAAACTATATTTTATTTCTTAATTCGTTAACTTTAACATAGTTAATTAATAATAAGATGACTAGGTGCTTATTAAAATTGATGAACACATAAAAATGATTTTATAATATTTTTATTGTTGTAAGAATTAATAAAAAATATATTTACAAAAGTGCATGCTATTTATGTCGTTATAAATCTAATTAACATACATATATATATGTTTCATGTGCAATCAGATGCTTTTTGAAGACATCACGAACCCAAAAACTGGTGAACCCTATGGACCGGACTTCAGAGAGAGTGGTCAAACCCTGGATCTTTGGGGTTTGTTGCTTGACCCATATTCTCATCTTAATGTTATCCTTCAAAATGAATTGTTTACACTCATGGAAAATATGCAACTTTAAGAACAAGATGAAGCGGAAGATATCGATTCTATTCGTATGATTTATCACGCTCAATTTTGATTCGAATCTATAAGCTTACCTCAAATAGTGAAAAACTAATGAATCAGAAATGTGTATACCCTTTGTCATAACGTCACGATGTTTATAATTTCATATAACCTTCATGTCCGTCCGAAAATTACAGACAATTGTTTAGATACACTATTACACCTACTAAGATCGAAACTTGATACGTGATATATTCTTATGGTTCTTCCTGTAGAAATAGTAGTAGTATCAGTATTATAAGTAGCAGAAGAAGATGCATTTTTATGACTGTCTTATAACGAGCTATTTTTATTTATATAGATTACTACGGTCGCTGCGACACGGAGAGTAACAATGGGTGCGTTAGACACGGAAAGGATATTCCGCCCACGGCTTCAGCACGCATGCGTACTACGGGAAAATTCGGATACAGGTTAGTATTTTGAGATGCTATATTCGCCCATAGATTTTAAGAGTATTCGTGGTAATCGGATTGACATTTATTTAGAAAAATGAAGTTTCCCACAATGTCGGACGTTCATCATTGCCAGTTGAGCTATGCAAAGAATCATATCATGTTTTGATTGAGACGGGTCGTGAAATATTATAGAATCCTATAAGTTAAAGCAATCTAGAAATGATCTGAATATAACTGAAATCATACTTGTGTTATTTCTTACGAGCAGATTTGGACGCGTCGAGATTTCAGCCAAAATGCCGGTCGGCGACTGGTTGTGGCCGGGTAATATTATCATCAAAATAGTCCTTTATTCGATTTTTTTTCAACTCAAGCTAGATATCATTTATATGTAAAAGATATTTTAATTAATTGTTATTTGATTCGCAATTGTTTCGCAATTTGTTTTGCAATTGCGTCTCTTTACATGTATTGCTATGTTTTAGCTATGTGGCTGCTTCCTGAAAGCTGGTGCTATGGTGGTTGGCCAAGGTCCGGAGAAATCGACATATGTGAAATCGTGGGTAAGTCATTTGTTTTTCCAAACAGAAACAGTAATCAGCAACTCATCATCTTACATTCAAAACGGGAATGATGTTTCCAGGCACGTCTACGATAACTATAGAATTCAATAAAAATAAAATATATACCGTAATATACATGTACTATATAACCCTAATACATCTATCCTTTAAAGTCAAGAAAATTCCATCAGTGCTTGCCCGTACCACACGAATTTCCTGCAACTATTTGAATATCGGTTTGATACAAACTAATACTATGAAAATAACATAACATCACCACATGTGTCTTGATAATAAAACTATATTCAACTAATAACCGATCGGCCACCTAGGTAACGAAGACTTCCGGTACGCGGACGGATATCCGGCGGGCATGCAGGAAATGGATTCGACGCTTCACTGGGGAATGGCATGGGACGATAACCGATACTATCTGACATCACGTGGCATGTGAGTATATTCAATATAAACATTGTTATATGTTATTATTTGATTATCTTAAAACGCCATTATCTCACCTCGCGTGGCATGTTAGTAGTATCAATGTACATAACACAAAGCTAAAGTGCGACCTATGCATAAGCAATACTTGCAAACTATTTCCGGTGTCCTGAATCGTAACTTATTCGGGATTCGGGAACGTCGCGCGCTCCCTCGAAATCCACGCCAGGGGAATTATACGGTGTCAGCAGCATAAATGACTTACAAACTATTTGAAACAGTTTTTTAATTATGGAGGTAAGACTTCCATATCACTCTTAAACAATACATTTATTTATCCAGGGTAGACGAAGATGAGGATTTCGGACGCCACTTCCACACATACGTCTTTGAGTGGACGACCAATGGACTCAGGTTGGTGCTCTCTAAATCTAATTAATCCTTAGTGTGTTACTGAATGTATATGCATTAACAGGCATGTCACGCGTATTTAAACGATGCATCTTATGCATGGACATACTTGTAAGGACATCACTATTACAAGACTGAGAGTTCAAGACAGAAACAAAATATATCAATGTTAAGGTGATATCTGATTAAACAAAATACATTAATGCCTTATGGTTCTCCTGTAAAGGACTGTTTAGGCACTGCCGAAGGTTCTCATATTACTTAAGTAGCATCAAGTACTATTTTTAAAAGGTTATTAACCTGTTTCTTTTTCTCAAGCTTTATCGTGGACGATTATCGCGTATTGGATGTTCCCTACCCCCTAATCGACCAGAATCCAGACTGGGCAGGATTCTTTGAATTTGGAAAACCCTGGTACACCATTGACGAGAATGATCCCAGTCAGAACCCGTGGAATGTTAACAACTATCCATTGCTTGTACCGTTTGACACCAAGGTATAGTTGATTAAAACATATATTATAGATATTGCTTTCGTGTTCGCAACTTAATTACTGTGAAATCCAAAATTGACGTTTGATTGACGCATCATAAGGCGAAGACAGACTCAAGGGGACTTTTGTCGCGCGCAGGTTCCTCATTGTTTCTTTCGGAATAAATTGAGTGGGCAGCATAGTCTTATTACTCTGAATGATTTTAATATTTGAAAAGCAGCATGTGGTTTTTTAACCAATGGATAATTGTGAATAAAGGAGTATTGTTTTGGCAAATAATCGATGTGCTAAAATATGTGTATTTCTCAGAAGGAGCTACCTCTCTTAAGGGACGACATTCGTCAAAAGTAACTCTACCAACATATATGTTCAATGAGCAACGCCATCTCAAATTTTAATGCATGCTTATATTTTCAGTTTCACTTTATCTTCAACGTTGCTGTCGGAGGCACAAACGGATTTATTTCCGATGATGCTATAAACAGGGGCGGTGATCCAGCTTATGAAAAACCCTGGTATAATGGTCAAAGTCAATATGATGCAATGAATCAGTTCTATGAGTAAGTTATCAAATCATAAAGAATAATCTACAAGTTCTTGCCATACTTCATTGCATACCGAAATGGACATGGTATATTATTTATGCTGTTTCTCAGTGCTGATAAAAACTTTCGAGGGAAAATTAAATGTTAGTAATAATTGTAGCATGTTTGAAAAACTATTTGTTTAAAGAATTACAGTATTTGTTCTGATGTCCTATTACCTCGCTTCTTCAGATTTTTTTTCGCTCATGTTTAAACTTCGTCAACAATGTAAGACAACATGTTCAAATTCTATGACTTTGAATGAGTATTTGATCTCTAGACTTACGTTCACAACGCTTATGGAAATTATCCTGTTCTATTTTACAGCGCTCGTGACGCTTGGAAATGGACATGGGACAAGGAGGGAGACAACAATGCAATGCAAGTGGATTACATCAGAGTCTATAAAGACGAAAGTCTACATCCGCCAGAGCAGGATCCTGATTGTCCTTATTAACGATTGTTATAGTGAATAAGCCAATAAAATGCAGAATCACTAAAATTTCATTTATTTATATGTTGTGGGCTACTGATCTCAACTCTTTTCTGTCCGCTTTAGATAATTTTTAACATCTGAATCTATTCATTTGAACCTACATATTATAACAACTCTTATAATGCAATTGTATAATGCACATCGGAGCAGTCGGATGTTAGGCTTTGGTCCATCCTTCGGTCCATCCTACCACATACCCGATGGACCAGCAATTATAGTTTTGTCCTCAAAACATAAACTATTATATTAGTTTTGATGTTAGTACAGGAAAAGTGTTCATACTTTTGAGTTAAATGAAGTCTTATTTGTACTCTTATTCAACAGTTGAATCGTGGGTCATACATTTTGATAACTTTAATAGGAGAGCTTCAAGGGAATAAATACAACACTGTCATGCTGAGTAGCATTAAAAAAAGTGCTATCGAATTGTATAATGGCGATAATATTATCTGCACTCACGTGATAAATGCTGTCAGAGGTCATTAGTACGAATAAATATGTCGCGAAAAGTAGCAGATGTCATTCGTCGGAATATGTCCCAATTTGGTCGAGCCTTATGAAACAATCCTTAGCATAGATCCCAGTTAGTGACTTATACGGAATGATATTGAGCATAAGCGACTTTATGAAACACTTAAACCATGTTTTTTTCGAATATTTCATCAAGTCATACTAGATTATACAGTCGTCACATTAAATCACAGGACATATAATTATCCATAATGTCAAGGAATTCTTCAATAACATGAAATTACATCAATAACACCTACCATATGCTCTATATTAATTTATTATCCAAATAAATATTCTAAACTCTTGATAGTTGCTCCAACCAATAGAAGTACAAATTACAATTATATTGATATCTTAAGGGTTCCATGCAACATAATAAACAATCTATATAGATGCATATTTATATTTCATATTCATATTTAAATGAGATAATTTAGCAATCACCGTGTAACTACAGCCTGTCAAATACGGCCAATGTTAAACGGCAATATTTAAAATGAGAACAATACTCATCTTCAAAGTTTTTTAATAGACTTGATATCGGTTTCAAGTCGTTCAGTCAAGAAATCCTGATTGTTTCGTATGAATCTAGCTAAAACAGTTTTAGACTTTAAAACTATTTATTCTAATGAAACTTTCGCTTGATGATCATTGATTACATTATATACCAAATCTTTAAATGTCATATTAACAGAAAATTATGCCAAACCAGTTTACCCAAATCTAAACTACGACTCATCAAAGCAACTCAAGGACATTGACTGACTCATAATCTACATGTACACACCATATCTCTTTTCTCTGAATAAGTCACACATTTAGAATACGCGGTGCAATTCGATAAGATTATAGCGTCGTGTTATATGAGTGTTCTGACTCTCCTTGAGCTCAGAAGCCTTCGACGACTGAGGTAAAATTTATTTATAAAATGATATTACGGTAGGCTTGAAATGTAAAACAATGCTCAAACAAGAGAGAATGAAAAATAATTACAGGTTAAATATGTCTTATGGACATTGTGTTTCATTTACGATCATATTATATAATTATTTTCTTATTAAATGATTTTGACTTTTTCTATACAATGGGAAGATTCTGTTGCAAAATACCTCATTGTTGCTAAACTACGTATTTAGTAAGACAATTAGACTATCATTATATTATTATTTATTATTGTATGCTGTTTTTATATAGCGGCTTACCATTGGCAGGTTCAATGCTTAACAATACTGAATAGACTTATGAGAACGCCGTTTTGCAGTTTGCAGTCAAAGCAAATTTCATTTTGCATTTTAAATATCATATATGGTGTGCATGTAAGACTTACCCTGCTGCACTTAGTGCAGCAGAGTGAATGACCACAATGTAGCCGCCTTTTCATTTTAACGGCAATTTACAATGGTTGAGTATTTTATCGATTATCGCAGCAGTCGCTTTGCAAAGGGTCATTTGCAAGTCACTATACACATTATATTTAATTTAAAGAATTCATATTCATGTAGGGTACAAAGGCATGCTTTCAAATTTTAAATGGATATTTCCATACTTATGATACACATCGTTGATACATATATAATGCATATCTTGATAGCATGCTTGGGTCAAGATTTTGATATCTATTTTGAAAACTAAAAAAAAAATATTTTGTTCGGAATTACAACAAAATAGGTAGATCTTTATAATGTATACGATTGGAAAGAAGGATAAATTCGAAAAGCCAAGCAATTCGTTTCTGGAAGGTATGAATAACATACAGTCAAAACAACTCCTAACTTAAATATCGATAGCATTTTCTTTCGTTTCAAAAGTTTCGTTTACTCGTTTGCGTTTTCTCGTTTACGCGTTTGCGTTTAGCCGTTTAGCCGTTTTGGCGTTTAGCCGTTTAGGCGTTTAGCCGTTTAGGCGTTTAGCCGTTTAGGCGTTTAGCCGTTTAGGCGTTTAGCCGTTTAGGCGTTTAGCCGTTTAGCCGTTTAGGCATGATATTCTGTGTTGCATGTCGCCAGATACAATATCATATGAATATTATTGTGCAAACATGCACATATGCAAAACATTTTAAGGTTCAATTGTTAGGGGTAATTTGATAAACACTATTTATAAAATGAGACCTGCGATGCATAGCTGCATTTCTCTTTTGATATAACCATTGTGCCTTACAAATATGTTGTTTAATTGTGTCTCGTTTTCCAAACTGATTCAATACTTGATTTCATTCCTCATTTGAAATATGGAATTAGGTCCAGGGCCGATACATAATATTGAAATAAATACTTTGCACTCATTTGTTCACCGCTTTAAGAGCTTATGAATAATATTATATATTCTTTGTTGAGTTACACATATTGTGTGCGCATAGTTTAAATACATTTTCAATATCATTGCTGTGATTTGCAATATATTTGATGGATTTATGAATATTGATCTATTGAATCGAGGCATATTGAAGAATGAATAAATGGCAGCATGATTTTCCTTCTATACCCCTATAGCAGCTATCGCTTATCGTTTAGCCGTTTAGCCGTTTAGGCGTTTTGCCGTTTAGCCGTTTTGCCGTTTAGCCGTTTAGGCGTTTAGCCGTTTGGGAAGTTTCGTTTAGCCGTTTGAAAAATTTCGTTTACGCGTTTGGGCTGCATCGTTTAGCCGTTTGAGTTGTAAGGTTAGGAGTTGTTTTGACTGTACATTCAAATAGAATATGTTTATATTTTATATTTACACTGGGTACCAACACCTGCTTATACTTGTATAGCATATTATTCATAATATAAATAATGTATCATGTGAACAGGACGATACCCCCGACAACACCCCTGGACAATTGCCCTTGTACCATTCCCCAGATTATTAGTAGATTATCATTTTACATATTTATGAAATAAAATTGATAAATATATTTTTGATAGGTGGAATCGTCCAGGGGGAGGTGTGTTTGGTTTGGGTATTGTCCTGAGAGAATCGCCCTTCATTTATATCTCAAATTTATATGTTGCAATCATTTTTCATGACCATGACGTAATGTCGGTTATGTTGATGAACAACAAAAGAAACATATAATCTCATCTACTAGTATATACAAAATAACTGGTCATCATTCAAATATTATTTCATGTCTTTTATATTTGACAGTCATCTCTCATAACCATGAAGGTGCTCGTAGCCCTCTTGCTTTGTGCGGCTTTGACCCACGCCGAGTGGGAACTGATTTGGTCAGATGAGTTCGACGGAGATGAAATCGATCCAACTAAATGGACACATGAAGTGACTCAAGGAGGAGGCGGGGTATGTATTACATAAAAAAAAAACATTAGAAGATATAGCTTATATTGGTGACTATGATAAATTCTGGGATTTTAAACTTACACAGGCTACGAATTATCATTTGATTTTTTTTCTCATTTGCTTGATACCATTTGGAATAACATCGAACAACGCCTTACGGCGTAAATTGTGATGACAATTTAAGGGTATTGATTATTGGCTTAGACTTGAGAACCACAACTAAACCTTCCAAATGTACAAATTGTTTAATTTCCTACATTTTAGAACAACGAGTTTCAAGTCTACGCTACCGACCCTCTAAACGCATACGTTCAGGACGGAAAGCTCTTCATCAAACCCGTAAGTAAATGTGTTCGTATAATCTAATATTGATAAATATTGACATATTATGCCATCTATTGGTTTAGTCTACCCGTGTTACAGATTATTGTATTTACTTCCCTAAAAATCAAATATCCACATTGTCAAGCAACCGCATCAAGCCAAACTTCATAACAAATGTCTTTTTCTATTAATATTGACAAAGTTGTATGTATACACTTTTTTTCACATGCAGATGCTTTTCGAAGACATAACGAACCCGAAAACTGGCGAGCCATATGGGCCCGAATTCAGAGAAAATGGTGAAACGCTCGACCTTGTAGGCAAGTTCATGTCTTATTTACCTTTAATAAAATTAAAGTTAAGAACAGTTATATCCTTTGAAGTTTAGACGTTTTGAATATAGAAAATCAAGAGCAGAACCAAAATCAAAATGCAAAAAAAAAAAAAAATAAAGAAAAGAAAAGTAAAACAATTAATGTTAATTAATGTATCATGCGATTTAAATAAAAAACATCACATTTTAATAATTTCTAAGCAAAGTATTCTATATCAAGATTATCATTTGAATAACCATTTCTAGCATATTTTTTTATAGAATATTACGGTTGCTGTGACAAGCCTAATTTCAAAGGCAGACCACAATCTAATGCTCCTCATATATAGAAATATATTAAAATCAAGTTTTCTATATAAGGATTATCTCTTTAAAATCGTGTTGTCCTTTTCCATAGAATACTACGGTCGCTGTGACACTCCTGATTTCAACGGTTGCACAAGAACCGGAAAGGACATCCCACCCACCGCCTCAGCTCGCCTGCGCACTACAGGGAACTTTGCATACAGGTATGCATCAAATACAGAATCAATAGATAGTATTGAACAATGAATTTAAGGTTTTCATTTAGTTCAATGGCCGTGATATTGTCAATGTGATTTACATGGATGTTCCAACGTTATTTATGTTTACCATATTGTATGAAAGCATATTGGAATTCATATTAGAGACTGGCCAGGCGGGAAGACTTTTCTAGATGTTTCCCCTTTTTCATGATATTTCTGTATGAGACATTCTAAAAACCAACGTTTCGTTTTTAAAATGAAGAGGCTATATGCTTCCCACAAAGAACGATTTATCATGAAACAACAAAAGACTATTTTCTAATACAGCACTAGGTATTCGAGAACATAAATCACGATATTTTTTCATCTTTCAGATATGGTCGCGTTGAAATCTCTGCTAAGATGCCTACAGGAGATTGGCTCTGGCCAGGTGATTGCTTCTATCTTTTTACAATTTCCTTTAAATTGTTTCCTTTTTAAGGATGTTTTTTATTTTAACATATTTTTGTATTTTTTCTCCTAGCATCTTAACATACAATCAGTATTGATTCAATTATTCTTTTCGTCACACAAGTATCCTATCCTCAGTTGTTACAAATATTGCATTTAGGTAAAAGTGACAAACTCGACATTTTAACAATTTTTTTGCAAAAAAAAAAATAATATTTTGATAAGGTTATATGTTGCTTTATGAATTCTTTTGTTAAACTTATTTAATCTTCCTTGCAGCTATGTGGCTTCTGCCTGAGAACTGGTGCTACGGAGGCTGGCCTCGATCTGGAGAGGTCGACATCGTCGAAATCATCGGTATGTCATGAAGTAGTTTAAATGATTCATTTCGTATATCTATAGTAATGAATACGGGCCATTATAACAATTTATTATTTACTTTAAAAAAAAAACCGTTTTTTAAATAAATTGAAATAGTTCACCATATAATTGGTCAATTTTGAATGCAAAGTTAATATCATAAAAAAAAAACGTTAGTCCAAGTAATAACAGTTTATGATTATGGAATCACTTCTCAATATTTATTTTATAGAATAGAGAATATACATGTAAACTTCTCAAAGTCTAAAGATTATACCGAGCAAAACAAAATAATAAATATCAATTAGAAACGCAAATGTACGAGGTTGTGTAAATAGCATATATTCAAAATAATGAGAAATATCTTCTCTGTCTTCTGAGAATACCAGGCACGGATCAAGAAAATATTGAACCTTGGGGCGCAACAGTATCAATTATAAAACTGAAACGGGAGGGGGCGCAAAGATTTTTTTGTCTTTAACATAGGGGAAAACAGGGTGCGCGCGCCGGGTGCACCCCCTCTGAATCCTCACCTGAATACCGTACCATATCCTATAAACTCAAACTGATTCTTTCCACGCACTCATTCTTGGTAACCATAGGCAACGAAGACTTCCGTTGGGCTGATGGCTCTCCCTGCGGCATGCAGCACGCGGCGAGCACGATGCACTGGGGAATGGCCTACGACGATAATCGGTGGTATCTCACTAATCGCGGAATGTGAGTGTTAAGAATAAAACTATGTATATTTATTCTGAGTGATAATGTTACAACTATCATGTATTTGCACCACTGGTGGTAGGGTTCGCTATAATGAACAGTCATATGTAGAGGTTTTTACCTGTTGTGACTGGAAGGATAACCTTTGACATAATGGGTCAGATAACAACGATTTCACATTAAAACATTTGGCTCTAACTTATAGGGTATACAATGAATTGTATCATATGTTTTTTTTGTATTTGCAGGACTGATGAGGAAAACGACTTTGGTCGCAACTTCCACGAGTACGTCTTTGAATGGACCACCAACGGACTCAGGTAAGAAATCACGACATACAAAACATGCCCATGGGAAACTAAAACAAAGATGAAAAGTACGATAAAAATTATTCTTGATACAAGGATCTTAGCATTAAAAAATATAATTAAAAAGTAAAAAAAAAAAAACAAGATACAAAATATGAATATAGATACTCTAGATACATTGATCTTAGATCTTCTCAACGTGCCTTGCTAACTTCGGCACTTATCGATAAACAAATCCTTAAAGTGTTCCCCTAGTGCCCTTTATTATATCATCATCATCATATTCAGATTAACAGTATACATTCTGTAGATGCATCTAAATATATATTTCCATGTGACTTACACTTTTTGCTATCTATAGCTTCATCGTAGATGGTTATCGTCTCCTCGATGTGCCCTACCCACTGATCGACCAGAACCCCGACTGGGATGGATTCTTCGAATGGGGAAAACCCTGGTACACCATAGACGAGAATGACCCGAGTCAGAACCCGTGGTTGGTCAATAACGAGGAACTGCTCGTGCCTTTTGATGCTCAGGTTAGATGGTTTGTCAATGAACAAGATAAATACATAACTGTTGTTTGTTAGAAACACATGCCAATTAGGCAATGTAAAATATACAACATTTTTCACTTGCACTTTATCAAAAACTTACAAATACGGAAAATCAATTATATGCCATAGACGAATTTTCCAAAATACTCCAATTCATTAGTTCGAGAAATATGTTTATCAAGATGAGCTAGTTTCTAAGCAAGTAGATAAGATATTTTTATTGATTCAATAGCTATAATCGTCATGATTAATGATATTTGTTTATTCACAGTTCCATTTCCTCTTTAATGTGGCTGTTGGTGGCACTAACGGATTCATCTCTGACGACGCTATTAACAGGGGAGGTGACCCAGCCTACGTTAAACCATGGAGCAACGGACAGGGACAATACGATGCCATGAACGCCTTCTATGAGTAAGAACTATATTTTGCAGCTATATATTATTGTAGGTTAATTGTGAAATTGGGATGTCATTCTAATGTAATTTCGATCGCGTAGAAATAGAAAATATATTTACATAGATGCTTATTTTTCTTTTACGAGGTCAAACCAATGCAAAGTACTTCACTCGCAAACTAAGTCGACAATTTTTTAATGATGTCATCGCTATATGATTTTATTGTTTCTAAGATTATTTAAACAAATTTATTGTTTTTTTTTAAAGAAAATGAATCTAGATTAATGTTTTCTTTCATGTATGTAGGAAGGACCTAAATGGCCATCTAATTTAAGTGTAGAAAAACCATAGAATCTACATGTATGTGCATGTTATTGTACTCTTTTTCTTATCATTACAGTGCCCGCGACGCCTGGAAATGGACGTGGGACAAGGAGGGAGACCTGAACGCCATGCAAGTGGATTACATCCGCGTCTACCAGGATACCAGTCTTCACCCACCCGAGCAGGCTCAAGATTGCCCTGCATAAAGATTATCTTTTGAATTGTTATTAAGATATATGTTGATTCAATAAATATCGTACTAATTAACCTGTGTATCGGTCTTATGCAATCATATCCGTTTGATATGGTGTCGGTGCTGTTATCGGTGCATCATGACTCAGTATACTATGATATCTGGGACATAATCGATTTCGAGCAGTGATAATCAAATGGCTGATTATTGAACAGATGTTAGTGTTTAGATGTGTGAATGTGCCATTTAGTCACGATGAATATATAATTGTTTGAATATATATCACATAAGTGGAGAGTTATCCGGTTCCATAGTTTGAATTAAATGCGAA
This sequence comes from Hydroides elegans, assembly GCA_001703475.1. Taxonomy (NCBI): domain Eukaryota; kingdom Metazoa; phylum Annelida; class Polychaeta; order Sabellida; family Serpulidae; genus Hydroides; species Hydroides elegans. Next base: position 2,263 of record LQRL01171519.1, on the reverse strand, counting down.
AATGCTCAATTATGTACATTTACATCCACCCGTATTTGTATTCATGAAATTAGAAATATAAAACAAACTTGCCAACATTTGATCCCTTAAACAACATCATATCTTATCGAGATGAGTATAGTCATAGCATCGCATAATATAAGCAATTAAGGACCCATTATAAATGTTGTTAAAGGATAGCAGCATGTTGTTTGATACGACAAATTTACTTTGGAGGAAAGTATTCAGTCGGCCTGAATGATACTGTCAGTTGTATTTTATCTAATTACTCAAGACACATATAGGGTTATTGAATAGCTCTTCGTTAAATATTAAATACCTTACTAACCATCACAATATTTTAATAATATTGAGCGAAGAGTGTTGAAATGAAAATTACCCACAGACTATCATAAATATACTGTAATGACCTGTCAGTTATTTTGAAATGGATGCACCAACCGCACCCCGTTGCAAGATACGAATGGCACTCTGTTAATTAAATGATTATCCATACAAATAATTATCAATCATTTACGGTCGAAAAGCAAATGGATACCATTCAGAAAAATTCAGCTTTTCAGTATTTGGAATTAAATAGCTTTCAAATAAAGCATTTTTAAGGATTGCTATAAATGAAAAGAGAGCCATGCATGTAATTGTTTTAATACAAATATCTTATAATTCACTTTACATTTGTAAATCATGCGATTTAATCATCCGATTGATCGAACTAATGTGGTATTGAGATCTTAGCGCACAAACAATGACACAAGCCAAACACAAGAAAAATGACAGAGTTCCATCTTTTATTCTGGAGTAGCCTTCTTACATAATAAACAAAACACGCACACAATTTTAATAA
>LQRL01171514.1:3663-14086 GCA_001703475.1 Hydroides elegans | reverse complement strand
CCCCCCCCCCCCCCGGATTATTCCAAAACATCCCCTCGAACCCCTTATACGCTCTTGAGACTGCATCATCTTGGCAGCATACCTATGCATGCGTTTAACCCTCTGGTCAGAGAGTATTGTACATGATTGTTTTGGATGCTGAGTATATGAATATGCATGTGTATTTGGCAAGGATGTGGGAAATCGAAGGACAGGCTGCATAATCCAAAGAAACTAACATGACAAAATTTGGTAGACAGAAATGATATAACTGGTTAACTGACTATATCTATGTTATAATGTACATGAAAATTTCATCTTCAACCTACAAAAGATAGGTTTCAAATATATTTTTTTAAATAATTGACTAGATGGAACTAGCTTTATTTGACAAAAATGATCATTTACTCCACAAGCATCTCTCCTCAACCATTGGGCGTGAGGTAAGTATGACTCACAAGAAAATTATTCTGCTGTTTAATTGTTGTGTTATTGTCATACCTTAATCGTCATGCAATGGAGAAAGAAAACGGAAATTATGGTAATTTTCATTTAATGTTTCCTATTTTATTCTGTGACAAATGACAATTATACAACATCCAACAAGTTCGGTTGTTTTGAAATAATTGACTGTTATCACGGTCCGAATGGTCTTGAAATAGAAATGATAGGAGTCTTCTTGGTATACTCATCATATAATTTTATCACATCAAGACGAATTCCTGGAAATAACGAAAGACTGTGCAATTTAGCTTCGCATCTTTCAATATGTGTTGTTCAAACATGAAATGCATTTCAATGCAGAATGCAGTAATTATTGAGCCCTATTAAAAGAACTTAGTCAACCGATTTTCTATACTTTGTCAGGGTATTAACAGCTTTTTTTTATAAAGATAGAATAGTCTTCTTAAACAATGAGTCACAATAAGGTTCACGGAAGGTTATCACAATCATGTTCAGTTTCAAAGGAATGGATACAATACAAATCATGAAACAATACATGTTTGGTACTAATTGTTTTTTTTTTACTATAGCAATTTTGGATTAAAGACAAATCAGAAGTCGATGTGAGACTGAAATGTTGTCACCCTTTCAATGCAGCAAGAGCTATTAGCTTTTGTATTTTCCGTATTTAAACAAAACTAGTGGTTAGCCTGTTTTGTGCCAGATACGCCCAATCAAGAATAGTTTATTTGTAATTACAACCATTTAGTTGATGAGTAATTACTAAAATAAGTTGCGCGATTAGCTCATTGTTTTAATTGTTCCATGCTATGTTTCAAGTATTTTTCTTCGCAAAGTAGGGATCTTATGACGCAAAGAGGACATAGTTGTAGTGTATTTATGGTCCAATAATTATGTAATTGTTTTGGGTGGAGTCGATATATATTGGATTGAGATATTGTATCCATTATACATCATGTGTATACTTTTCATAATGTAATTGTTTGATTATGAATAGTTTCTAATCGTTATAAATGATTAAGAATGATTGCGAGAAGAAATGCGTAACACTGCGTGCTTATCTTTATAATTGCAACAACGTGACATGACAATTCTCGAATATAGAGAATTCTAGGAACTTATTTTAGTGAATTAAGTATTTATCGTATTCATCACATATATAAACGCAAACGAAGATGCAACAATTTGACATTTCTTCATAATTGCAACAACATGATATAAATCGATCATTTATAATTCCAGGAAACTTAATTTGCTTTATAAAATATTAACTGTATTTTGCACATAATCAATTGCATGCTAAAATGACATCTAATTTCCCTTCTCCACGAACACATACTTCCTGGATAATCTTGGCCAATGAAACCATCGTCAAACGCTAACGCACACATTAAACTGTAGAATTTGTGAGAAGTTTTGCAAAAATGACCGAACATTAAATGTTTCTATACGGCATTGACGACATATAATTATACCCTCCTCCTTATAACCTGCCTCTGTTCAAATTGGGGTTTCGAAACCTTGACGCTATTAGACACCCTGACCCGACCCCCCTTAATAAACATGATTTCCTAACCAATTTTGTCCATACCGCTTGCAGCTACTACAAGTAGAAACGTTGGACCACCACCTTTCCAATTGAAAACAAATGTTTTCAAACCATCTGCACAGATTGTTGCTTATATATATGTAGATTCCCCAACCACCTGTATAAAAAAAGTTTCCTACCCCACTAAGCCTTGTCGCTATGAGATTCGCCGACTCCCCTTTCCCTAAATAAATCGGGTTTCAAAACCATCTAAGGCTATACCACTTCTAGACGCGTCAATCTCCGTGCTCCCCCGAAAATAACGACGGCAATGAAAAGAGCACGCAACGACGACATTAGCCGAACGAGACAGAACCGCGGGCTAACTCAATTAGCACTGATCGATTCACTGAATTAAAAGCCCGCTATGAGATTAGTGCTTTACGATACCATCTGAGCAAGGAAGGAAGGGGTATGAGACCGATATGCTCAATCGGTATGTCTGTAAAGGTTTTTATCGTTGATATATATGTACATGCAAAAAGCTTCAAAAATGCTGGTTGCGTGTAGGGATCATCAAAAATTAAAAATATATATTTTGATTTAACTCCATTGTTTATTTGCCATTGAAAAACAAATGGTGATGAGGCTAGGCGTCCTACAAAACCAATAGCATTAACCAATAATTTCATTTTAAAAACGAGACTTGATTGAAGAATGTTTGTAATTTGGACATCATTTGCAACAAACAACAAAAACACTATAATAGGATATAATCAATTTCAACCTTGAAGTTTGAATTAATACATGTAGCACATGGAATTAGGATGGTACCGCTAAACTGAAATATATATCCTAAATTAAAGGGGCTTAATGATAGGAAAACAAATTAAGTCTAGGCAAATTTGATCAGAATACTTATAAAAGGCTTAATTTAACTAAAATCAAAACATCACAATGATGATGATCAATTATCTTCTGAAAATACCAATTACATCTTTTGACAATTTGACAATCTCTGATTTCGAAGGCACTGATATTCTGGTATTCAGCACTACAGAAAAATGTATATACATGTTTTTGTCTCTGCTATTGCAGTTGCAGAAATAAAACGCCAAATGTCAATTGAGAGGGCGGATGCCTTAACTGTATTTCCCTTTAAGTAAAAGGGGAAACATAGGAAACATATTACGTCAAATAAACACTCATAGAACTGTTCTCTTCAAAACAAAATCAGAAAAACAAAACAGTGCAATCGATAGAAGGTATATGTATAGTCATCGCCATGGCGGAGTTGAAATATCCATGCATGTACATTGAATGTAGAATTTCAATAAACACTGTACAAACGAATAAATATCGACATTGCAATAGTGTATACAATTTATATTGATAAAATACGGTATCCGTTACAAAAGTTCCGACATTGACAACATAAGCCAATATGTGTCTAGTGAAAAGTTTTCGCTCATAAAGTTATGCAGTCATACGTCCAAAAATATGAATTGTCCATAGAATGGCACTGACGGACATATTATGCAAAATTGTCGAGGCTCTGAACTTAGCATCTGGATTAATTGTTTTCTTTTATTGAAAATACAATTCAAATATTCTTTCTTTATATTATATTGTAAATATATTGTAATATAAAGCCAAGTCGCTCCCTGTATCCACTGCACATTGGATACCCGACTCTAATCCCGAAAGCCAATAACAAGAAATGTCAATCGGACGGTTGGTTGCTCGGACAGACTTAGCGATACAAATTTATCAGCTCAAACTCAATACAACATTTTGACCATATTCATTTAAGTATATATTCAACACATATATACTCGAGGGCACTCAGCGATTTATTTTTTCTTATATTCATCAAAATGTTTATTCTGAAGTTCCAAGCAAGCAACGCAGAAAAGCTATTGCAAGCAAATTTACAATCTCCTACCAGAATAAAGATTTCAAGAAATCAAAGGTGTATTAGGTTATTCTTTCACAGATTCGTTTACAGAGACTAAATTAAGATACAGGTGCGTTGGTTTGTGTACTTACAAACATACTCCTAAAGTAAGTTAATAGTTTCGAGAACAAATCTTTGTTCTGTTCTGAAAAAAATTGCAAGCAAGGAAGAACTGCTACAAGAATAAACCCGAATAAATCGTTGAGTGCCCCTCTATACTGACAGCCAAGTCGATCCCTGTGTCTACTGTACATTGGAATCGAAATCCACCGAGACCCATGAAAGCAAACAAAAATATGAAATGTCAATCGGTTGAGTTTGTGGTGCTGGTGGATACAAGTTTATCAGAAACACTCACAAAAATTCAATTTCTAAAAAATATATTTTTATTTCTCTTACTTACATATGTATCCAATATCAAACTCGATGTCTGTACCTACTGTACTCTGGCAGTCCAGCCCCACCGAGACCCATACGCCCAAAAAAATATGAAATGTCAATCGGGTAGCGGGCTGGCGCTGACGGACCCAGCGATACAAGTTTATCAGGGCGATAACGGTCGTAAAACAAACAACGATAAGCCGTCATTGACGGCTATGGGTCTCCGTAGGGTCAGGTGATCTATGACGGAAGGGGTTCCCCGGATGGGTATGTTTTTTCACGACAGTTTTTTTCTCTTTTTTGGGGTGAGGATGAGGGGGGTGGGATAAGGTTCTAGAGGTTGGTTACTTATTAAGAACTCAAATGGTTATTATTATAGTTAAGGAACAAAATAATAAATTGCAGCTTTCTATTCAACACTCACATGTGATTAATTATTAAATAGAGTATTGTAGTTCATTTGATATTTTGATCTGATGAAATTCTGGCAAAAAAGCTGTTTCTTTTTATAAATATTGAAATTTTAATTAATTTGTCATTGGCGGCTATGGTCCTCAGTGGGGTCAGGTGATCTATTACGAAAGGTAGCCACGAATGGATATTTTGTGACGTTCAGGGCGGGATGGGTTTGTTTTTGAAAGAGGTGTTAATGGTTATATTGCAGTTAAGTCCAATTGATGAATTGCAGATAAATAAAACCACTTTTTTTAGAGTTCCAGGCGGAGATGAACATACCAATGCGATTTCCGATGAGTGTATTCTATATTTAAAAAAATAAATGTTTAACGAAGGAGCCATGACGCTCCCATGATTCTCGCATATCAAGATATGTAAAAATATACATCAGTGGGATGGCAACGTCTTGAGAAAAAAAAAACTCATCGCGTGTTTTACAACAAATATTATTTTTCTTTTCTGACTTTTTTCTCTTCAAAAGACAGACATCTAACGAACGCCTCTGTGGTTTAAGGAGTGGCTCTATATGCTTGTTAAACTTTCATTTGATGGTAATGGGCCAGGAGAATTAAGTTGTATATGGAGCTAGTAGATTTTTGGCTTTACATAGCGTAACGGCAGCTTTTTGCTTTTTATAGAAGATTTAGCAAAAACGAATGTTGTGGCTCATATGAAATGATGACGTCAAAGGGCATAAGGCCTTATATATTTGTGTGCAGTTTATATTAAAAGAAAAATATGTTTATTTATATATTGTGATTCAAGTATAATATTTTACATGATTAGATGTTAGCATTAAGGTGCTTATATTATCTTTAAAATAACTTGAACATATAACTTCAATGATATGTTTATAGCGTTTATTAGAACGTTACAACGTTTAATATAATGTTAATTAGATGAATCGAAACCTTCAAATTACAAACCAAATTCCTAATTAGCATTAATGTCGCTTGTAACATCATTTATCTCAATATCTCACTTCACTCAGAAAACCAGGCAACCGGTAAATAAGACAAGGGGTTCCGGAGGACAGCATCTAAGCTTGTAAAACTTTCATTGTTTAATCCGCCTAAAAGCTCCCCGATGTTGCCCACTAAAAGTGCCACATAAAACCGACTCACGAAGCTCCTATACTCACAGACAGGAAGGGGATGTATGACCAGATTGTCGAGAAAGTAGGGATATAAATTGTCGTGCTTCATCTTATATGTTGAGCGCGTACCTCGATATAAGTACGTGTTTTGAATTTCAAATAATATTTTATAGGTAGGTAAGTATCTTGTTAATTTCTAAAGATACCCAACCAGACTCTTGAAAGAATGCTTAAAAGTTAATAATTGTCAATATACTGTTCAAAATAACGAGTACAAATTGGTACAAGGTTTGAATGCGACGTCGAAACATTTTGGATAAATATGACGATGCTGCATGGTATGACGTAAAATTTACGTAAAAGCGTACCGACGTCCTATAATCGCTTTATTGTAAAAAATGAAGGATAAGTAGCCCAGGAATCATCGGTGGTCGTGAGCAACTGATCAGAATATGTTGCTTTATCATATCATAGTCTAAGATCATTTCAATTTTACCACAAGCGACGAAGCAAATGCGTTAGTCGGTCGACATCTTATTTTCCTATTGTCCATATTTTCTTATGGACATATCAGTATACATTTAGGATGGTACAGAGTCGGTTGTCACTGCTTGTTGCGATATGCAATTCCTCTTTATACTCCGAACCAATCAACGGGATCCATGCATATTTGTGTGGATGTAAAGTTCGTGCTCTCGAAAAAAAAATGTTTCAAATTCATGTCGATGGCATATCGTTTTATATTTTGCTTCACTTATTAGGTATCTATCTTATATAGACTCATTTTAAGGTTTAAATCAAGTTATGTTATCTATATAGTCTTGTTTGGTACTCGCCAAACTCCGCTGAGAATGCTTTATAGATTAAACCCCTTTATCCTGACACCCCTTCAATTAGCTTTGACCAACGTACTACGCTGGACATCAACAGCGCGTTTTAGCCAGTTTGCAGCAGCAGCCTAATAAAGACCAACTATTGTCGTGCTAGCTTCTCAATGTCATTCCATTTAATGACAACAATGGGCGCGATGTTTGCTCAACGCACTGGCCGCTGATCAGCTATTTGGAAATAAAATCCCGTTTGGAAAAACGCCGATTAACGTAAGATGACTTCGGTGGTAGGTTCTTGCGATATAGTCTTGGGGACATTGGGGACTATACACAACTAAAGTTATATGTGACTGTCACATACGGCTTATTGATAATGTCCAATGATGCAAGGCAAATGATTCAAGTGAAATTATGGATATTTGGTACACTTAAAGGCCTATCTTAACTTGTGGTTTTGCCATCTAAAAATAATATATGTTGCACATTTCTAATGTAAAATGCCTTTTAGGGTGTGTTTCCACGGCGGAAAAGGCCAGTGGGTTTTTCTCGTTTATTTCACTATTTTCTTTATAAGATTTTTCACAACCTCCGGAAAAGCTAGCTGTATTCTATGGAAAAAGTGGTTCCACGGCGGTTTCTCACCCGAATCATAGATGTTTGACATTTAAAGAAATGAATTTACGTTTTTCGACAAAACGCTTCCTGAGTTTTGAAATAACCTGGGAGATTTGTGTTGACTTTCCAACTTTGTAGGTCGTAAAAGGCAACATTTTGATTTGATGTTTGACATTTTGACTAAGTGTTGCCAATACTTAACCAGACTTTCCGTGTCCTGATTAATCCTATGTGAATTGAACTTTTACATTTTGTGACAGAATGTTAATTTCATTGAATTTGAAATGCAAAAATGTTTGTACGATCACAAAAAAGGTTTGTTAGAAACCGCCGTGGAAACACAAAAAGTGTTTTGCTTTTGTTGCAGAACCGCCATGGAAACACACCCTTACCCCTAAAATGTAGATATTTATGAAATATAAACAAAACAGTTGCATTCAAAAAAAAGAAAAAAAATCTGATTTCTGAGTTTTAAACGGCTATATCGTTAACTGTCATTCGATGTGCCATTCATATAAAACGTAAATAGAACGTTGTTTCCTAGCAGGGATAGAAGGCATGGCACAATCTAGAAACAACCATCGTCGGGTTGGTTGCTCTTAATATTAAACGTTATCGTTAATATGGCTTCGTCACTTGCCCAGCATTGTCAAAGCTATAAACACGATTGCTTTATTTCAGCACCAAATGCTCTTTGCATAAACGTAAACAGTGATGTTAAGAACATTTTAAGTGTTATCTATTTGTACAATACATGTAACGTTATACAATCACAATGATTATCGGCTTATATGTGTCTTACATTATAAACAACCAATTGCAAAATACAAGGTATCATGGACCCTCATTTACAAGACGCAGATTAGAAGCATATAAACATATAACCATTCCAAAGACGTCATTTTTCTAAGTACACACACTTGCAAGCATACTTAAAGAACCTACCATTCCTTTGAATTAATGCCCACCCTCACAACCAAGCCAAACCCTGCAGTTCCAAATTAGACCAATTCCATCAACAAAAAAATATCTTCCTCAGGGCGGAAACGAAGCATCAAGGCAAAAAGGCCTCATCTTCTGTCTGTGTCTCTCATGCAATTCTGTAAGACCTTCCCTTGACGTCGTGAGTTCGCCCTAATATGGACGTTGTTCTACGTCCTTTTCATTCGCGATAAAAGGAATAAAGTCATTGCAAAATGACGTCGGACATATGAAATGCGTTCCTTTGGTGTCGAAGCGCTACAAGGCGTCCGGAAAAGTTTATAATTTGTCTAAATACGTCCGACCTCACGTCGTCCGAAAGCGACGTTGCGCGAGCGATCTTTGCTGAGTGGGTTTCGAAGGCTCATCTTGTGTCTGTGTCTCTCATGCCACCTTCTGAAGGTCACACACAAGGGACGCGAACAAAAAACCGTATGTTGTTTGTTGGAGATTTCGGTAATTTAAAGAAAAAAATATAAAATGCTATTTAGGGCCTCTAGGTTGGTTGCGGAAATGGTTTAACATAATCTTTAGCTAATGGCGTAAATAAATGTTCAAATATACATTAAGAAAAAAATCAAATAATGGAAAAGGCTGCTCATACACGTAGGTTTGTTTGATACATTTTTGGGTGACGTATTAGTAAGAACAGTTAAGGTTTAATTTTCTGGGTTATAAAGCAGATTAACATATTATCACATATCTAATAGTACTTAAATACCACCAAAAGTTCTCTTCACATAACCATAAACATATATGAATTCAGGTCAACCCCTGGTAATAACTTGTTGTTCTGATAATTATTTTTCGGTTGAATTGTATCCTGTTTCCCTTCCGCTGTTATCATCCTAAAGCCCTCTCCAGATAGGATGTTGTTCGTTTATTGTCAGTTAGTGTTTATGGGAGTGTCGTTTGTCTATCCGATAGACCGGACAAACATGTTCGGAACATATTTGTCACTCAGATTTTGAAATAATATTGAGCCTAAATGGGTACTAATTCGTTACATAACTGTTATTAAAAGTATACTTTTTGGGAGCTGTTTTACGTGATATCATTTCAATAGCATCGACATTTTTTATAGTTAAGATTTGTCTCAAGGCGGGTGATCACAATTAATTAGCACTACCAGATAAAATATGAGAACATACATGTATTGTATCTGAAGTTGTAATAATACTTCGATAAGAGTAGTTCATATGCGTATTACAATTTTTTTTGTAATGATTGATCAGTTGACAAATGCTAGATATAGATGCTTTAACTGCCAGTAGTTTTTTTTTTAAATCTTGTCCTATAAAGGATGGCCACTACGTACAGTTGATATGTAAAAAAAATAACATGAAAAATATTGTAAGTAAAATTGCATTGTTTAAAATGTCATTTTTCACGATTAACAGCTTATCCGTAATGGCATAATTATACCCCATAGGAATTAATAACAGTTTGTTTACGAAACAGGATTGATAAATTCTACGATGATATCTCACATTCCGGCTAATCAAACATTGTGATAAAAAATAAAAGGAATGCGCCAACGCTTGACACAACTCCGGATTTGGATAACATTGTTATAATATTTAATATTCTAACACAATGCATTTGCTATCAGCCACGAGGCAAACGCTGGGAATGCGTTGGTGTGTCCTCGCAAATTTATCATTTCGTACAAAACGGAACTACAACTATACTATGAAATGCATTATCTAATTACTTAAAATAGATGGTATGATCACATTTAATGATTTTAATATTATAACATTTATTGATTATCAAATCAAGTCTTCTAAATATATTCCCCTTTAAAAACAAAAATCTAAAACGGAATATGCTGCACTGGTTCCACCAAGTGCATGGTATGATTGATTACCTTCCCACTCGGCAAGGGTCGTCCATAGTACGTCGCATTCGGACGTGACGTTGAGAGGACGACCTACTTTGGGCCCATATGAAAGTTTTCAGGATGTCCTTTTACGTCCCGGCGTCCGTAGAACGTAATTCGTACGTCCGACTCGGACGCGACGTCGATGCAACGTCTTTTCTACGTCCGCGACGAATAAGGACGTCCGGAAAACTTTCATACGGGCCCAAAGAAGGGCGTCCGCTTAACGTCCGTGGACGTTTTGCCGAGTGGG